>JAHNEJ010002310.1:0-294766 GCA_022559845.1 Amorphophallus konjac
CCGCGTCAGGAGGGAGAGTCGCCGCAAGGCGAGGCTCGAGGACTGGCCCGTACGTCTCCTTGGACAGCAAGGGGGTGTACTGGTGCAGGACAGTGCCGACTTTCTGCGGCGGCAGAGAGAGAGTTACGCGGGGCTTCCCCAAGCTGGGGACACGCGTGGCATCAGCGGCTCGCGCGCCCAACTGTCAGAGACTAGGCGGCAGCTGGCCGTCGCTCAACATGAGTTGTCGCTCCTGGTAAGTTACGTGCCGCACTTTTAACTTCAGATTTTGGAGTTTCACTGACGGCCGTTGTTTATTTTGTTCCAGCGTGCCCAGCAGACAGCGACGGTGGGAGTGGCTGGCGGATCTTCCAGTTCCTCGGCCCCTTTTCTTGAGATTACCTCCCTCCGGGAGCAACTTACCGGTGCGGTGGCCCGCGCGACCCGGGCGGAAGAGGAGCGTGACGCCTGGGTGGCGACTGTAGCGGAGCTGCGACATCGTGGTGAGGAGAGGTCTTCTCCAGACATCCTGGAGTTAAGGGTTCTTCTGCAGATGATGAGGAGAGAGGCAGAGAGAGAGAAAGCCGAGAGAAGGTCCGAGCGACAGCGGGATCTGACCGAGAGGAGGGCCTTGGAGGCCCAAGTGAGGGAGCTCCAACTGGGCCTTCAAGCCGTCGTGTAGAGACTAGGAGGGATGGAGACGCGCTACGAGAGAGCGCGAGAGTTCGGGGAGCGACTCCGCCAGTCCGATCGCTTTGCTGCCAGTGGCTTCTTTGCCACGCCAGGGGAGGAGCAGCGAGTCACTGCTGCGGAGCAGGCGCCAAGAGGCAAGGCAGGTGCTACTGCACAGGGATCCCAGAGGCTTCTGAGGGACCCGCACCTCAGGGGAGAGGAGAGGGACACCTAGAGGGACGAGCATGAAAATAATGTCAAGAGTTGGCGAGCTAGTGGACCTGCCACCTCTCTATGATTGTAGTGTTTATGACAGCTTGTGTAGAATTATGAATAGAGTGATTTGATTTTCTGCTGCTTGTTTGTTCTCTTGTGCGTTCCTTCTTCCCTACGCTTCTCCTCCTTTGCACTATTCCCATGTGATAGGTCTGTCGAGACTCTGCTCCAAGCGGAGAATCGCGTCTTGTTGTGACCATTTTCCACGGGAATATGCCGTCGAAATCAATACTGACGGCCCTAGTTCCTTTTCCCGGATGTTATGTCAAATTTTGTGGAAGTCCTCCAAATTATGATAGGGTATCCCTAGACAACATAGGGGCTATTCGTCCTATTCTTCGTCCAGTCAATCACCCTGTGCGAGCGGTGAAGCGACACATGGGACCGCTTGGGCGGTGCCTCATTGCGAGGGCTATCATTGACAGGTGATGGAGGCAATCTTGGCCCGTACTCCTTCCATTTCTATAAATTCTTGTCCCTTTTATCTTCCCAGGTATATCGAGGACTAACTCGAGGAGCACAAGTTCTCACGGGAGAGGAGGAGTTCAAAATTCTGAGAGTTGGATGGAGGGCGAATCTTCCCACTCCTCGAAGAGAAGCAGGTCCAGTGGTAGTAGTTCCAGGAGGCTTTCAGACCTTGAAGGGCACTTAGCGAAAGGGCCCAATCTCAACTCGTAAGCCAAGTTTTCTTGCCCTTTTCTCATTCTTTCTTCCTTTCTTCTGAGCAAACCTCACCCCCATTCCTTGTATGCGTAGGTTGTGATGAAATCACAAATCTTATGGGAGTTGGTAGTAGCAGCGTACAGGGGCCTCCCAGATTTTCAGAAGGCGAGGCTAGACGTGATGGGATTTGGTACCTTTCTTCGGATCGAGCCGATCAAGCCCGACCTGGTTCTGATCCAAGCCTTGTGTGAGAGATGGGACCCAGTGAGCCGGGCATTCCTGATGCCCTGGGGGCACATGGTGCCGAGCTTCGAGGATGTGGTCCGGATCACAAGCCTGAAGGTAGAGGGTGAGGCAGTGACCGGAGTCACTTACGCGGACTACAGAGAAGGTGCCCAAAAGTTACTGGGTCTGGACCTGGATGGTCGGAAAAACAGGTCGGTAGCTAGGGCGTCCCTGATGGATGCATTAGGGCTCACCGACACTCGTCGGCGGGACGATGAATCCTCAGAAGTGTTCATGGAAAGGATGGAAATAGGATGCCGTGCCGTGTACTGCACAGATTTCGGCGACTGGGAAAGATGCAACATAGATTTGAGGAGATTTCTCCTCTTCCTTTTGGGGAGACTGGTACTGAGCTCGAAAGGGGACGGTATCCAATGTTACTTCCTGGAGCTGCTGTCAGACCTTGAAAGAGTAGGGTATTATGCCTGGGGAGCCGCCATGCTGGCACACTTGTTTGCAGGCCTATTCCAAGAAACGGACTGTGAGATGACTGTGAGTGGTTTCACACCATTCATCCAGGTATTTTTAGTTTTGCTTGTTTTACATTTTTTTTTGTGTTTTTGCAAAGTTCTGATGGCCTGCGCCGAGCTGCTGTGGAGCTATTATTACCTCCCTATGGGGAGAGCTCGGCATTGGCGACCTGCGATGGTGCCACTAGCCAGGCGGTGGGAACCTATCATGAGTGCGGCACCCCTAACCTACCAACTTATGATGCTAATGCGGGAGCTACAGGAGTTCCCTGCAGCGATGGTAAACTGGAGACCCTACTCAGACATGGTCGATGCCGACCAGCCGTGGGTTCTAGCAAGTCGTGCCCGGTTCGGACGGGAACTGTGGATGCACTGCCTGAATGAAATCGAGCCACTTCGGCTACGATTGGTTATGAGGACTTTAGGACTGGCTTAGGAATGGGTGGATACGGCTGTGCCACCTCATGTCGGGAGAAAGACGCGGGGACCGACGACCTGTATTGACTGGCGCGTGCGATTCCCCGAACAGTACGAAGATTGGCAACGGGGTGGCATGATTGTAGAATCACAGGCGCGGGATAGCGAGGACTACTTGCGTCTATATAGGACAAAGTACGCAGAGCGGCTCCAACCCCGGGGACTTGCGGAGGTAGGTTTCCCCTTTTTCTCTTTTCTTCTTTCTCCCTTTTCTTGGTTTTCTGGTGGAAATGCTGACTCGTATGGCTGCAGGGTGTCCGGGATGCCATGATAGCGAATTTACGAACTCGCTTGGCAGAGATGGAACAACAGTTGGGCGATGCCCGCGGAGCTACGAGTGCCTTGGTAGGTGTACAGTACGTTCCTAATTAAAACCCCCGATTCCAGATGTTGGCTGCTAATTCACGCGGTCGTAGCATGCCCAGATTGGCGCGGCTTCCCCAGCGACGGGAGTAGGTGGTACCTCCTCCAGCTTGTGGATTCCTACCTCTGAACTTAACTTGCTTCATGAGTAACTTGCTCACGCCACGCAGTGTGCTGCGGAGGAAGAAGGGATGCTCCGTATACAGGTAAAAGTTTCAGCGTTGAGTTCTCTTTGTTTACGCCTTATCGCGTATCTGAGATGGTACACTCGGCAGGAAAAGGAGACGGAAGAAGCGCTTGCCCAAGCTGCGCAGAAGGAGGCTAGGATAGCAGAACTGGAGAGGGAACTGCGGCGTCATCCTGATGACGACTCTTCCAGGGATGCTATGGAACTGAGGATCACTCTCCAGTTGGAGAGGCAAGACCGTGAGAGAGAACGGGTAGAGAGAGAAAGAGACGCAGAGAGAGAAAGAGCCAACAGTTTGGCTGAAAGGGAGGAACGAAGGGCCATGGAGGCCCAACTATTCGAACTCCGAATCAGCCTTGGTCTTGCTGAACAGTGGCTGAGGGATGGTGAGGAGCGCTACCGAAGAGCACGAGAGCGCGGCTTTCGTGTTGGTAGCTTCTCTGCTGCTTCCGTGGATCAACGCCGGGATGTGGGAATAGGAAGGGGAGTACAGAGCGGTAGGAGTACCGCCTTTCGTAGTTGGGTAGCACCTTTGAGAGCGTTTTGCCTGGAGAGTAGTGGGACGAGTAATGCAGAGAGAGAGGGCGGAACTTGATGTAATTTTTTTGGTTTTTTGAATAAAATACAAGGTTCGGTTTGTTTGTTTTTCACCTTTGCTTCAGTTGCATGAATCCCTGCACATATCACTGAAACAAACAAATCATAATTTCTATTCTGACTTTGCCCCTTGCTCAATAAACAAATGGTCACTGTGACTGTCCTTGATAACTGGTCAAGGGGCCAAGCCTTTATTTAACGAAGGCAAGGGAAAGATGCGGTGATGATAAATGCGACAGGCAAGCACACGAATGCAAGCGGTATTAAAAGTGAGATGCTGCACGTAAATGTAATCATGCAAAATTGATTTGTTTTCTTTTTTTATATTTGATATTTTTTTGTTTTATCATAAAAAGATTTTTTTGCTTGCAAATATGTACATTTCTCTTTTCCATTTTTTTTGTGCTTTTATCAAAAAAAAATTTTATTGCTAACGCCCGGCAAGCACCCAAATGGCACCTAACCTTTGTGAGAACACGGGTTTCTTACTAACCTCCCAGGTATCCTAAGTGCACATCTAGGTTGATTTGGGCCTCTAGACCCCTCGAATGATGATCCCGCCGGCTAAGACTTACCCTGATGACAATACTGTCATGCCATGCCTAGGCTCCCAGTTGCTTCCGACCACAGGGATTCACCCAAAAGGTGTTTGAGGTAAATGATTTGCCCGACCCGGGTCTGTTTCCTCACAACTCTAGATGGTATAAGATGGAACACCCTGGAACCCTAACGACCAACCGTGCGACTATGACCCGGAATCAGACGCCGTCGCACCCGTAGGTGACGCGCTTGTATTGCTCTAAGCCCGAGATTAGACTAAGAAGGCATTAAGATGGTAGACAAAGGTCTTGACCGGCCAGAAACACAGAGACTCCTTCACGACAACGGCTTCTACTTTTCAAAATGGACAACCATATGTTTGTGTTAAAAGGATGTTGCAGGCTTTGGCGAGTTTCACCCTTTGGGAACTCCATTGAGCTTTGATCTTCAGGGGAAGAAGGAAGAATATAGGGGGTAACCTCCTGAGAGGACCGACAAAACTGTTAACCCAGCTAGCCAGTAGGGGCGCACTACTTCCCCTTTCGGGCAACTTCAGACCAAATCTTGAGCATTTATATCTCATGACCCCTTTTGTGTATAATTTGAATTTCAGTCAAAGGGGTTTCATTATTGGGATCATGCACGGTTACGACCAGGCTTTTCACATGACTTTGATTTTGTTCTTCTTTTCTGATTTTTTTTTTCTTGACAGATTTTTGCGAGGGACATAGTATTTTATCATTATGGAATCCATCTTGGATGCCTACGGGACACTGCCCTCTTCTCGTGCTCTGACCCATGCTCGAGGAATTCGGCCCTACTCTTACCCTAGGGGTTGTGTTCGTGTTTCCCATGCTCAGCGTTTTAAGGGCACCGGCTGTGTCATTCGGTCGAGAAGAAGAGAATAAAGATTTGAGCTTTCTTGGAGACCTTTTGAGTGATGCCCTACCATAAGCGATGCTATCAATTTTTTTATAACACAGATGTGTATACATGTTGTCTTCTTTTGAGGGGGCATATGCCGAACTGGCCGGACAGGGGTCTCCACAGTTCTGGCAAACCAAGGCCTGAGACCTACCAGTCTTTAATGGGCCCTATCCTAACATGAAGGTTAGATGCAGGGACTTAACTACATGGTGGCTGCCAGGCATCGGCATTTTGAATTTTCCATATTTTTAGTGGTTTTCAATATTTCTTTGTTTTTGATGTTTTTTATCTTTTCATCATTTTTTTTGTTTTATGCTAAGGGTAGTATTTCTTAAGATAAAGCCCATTCCAAGGGTGGGATAACTCGGCCCCTTCGGCGTTGACTAGCTTGTAGGCGTTGCCAGGGTACACGGCTTGAATTACAAATGGACCTTCCCAATTGGGTTGGAGTTTAGAACGCGGCCCTCCAGGTTTGACAAAAATTCTTTTTACGACCATCTCACCGACTTTGAATTTTCTCTCAACGACTTTCTTTTGGTAAAAGCGAGCGAGTCTATTTTGATACACATGCGCGTGTTCGGCAGCGGCCAGCCGCTTCTCATCCAAGAGTTCCAACTGGGCGAGGAGTGAATTACGACGATCGTCGAGGGGAAATTCCTCGTCCAATTGTACCCTAAGAGAAGGGATCAGAGTCTCGTACGGGACTACCGCTTCCATACCATAAGTAAGGGCAAATGGAGTCTGCCCGGTGGGGGTACGGATTGAAGTGCGATAGGCCCATAGAGCTTCGATAAGCTTTTCTAGCCAGTCTGAAAACTTACTAGACTCGCAGGTTTTTTTGACGATTTTGAGCAATGTTTTATTGGTGGCCTCCGCTTGGCCGTTACCTTGTGGGTAATATGGCGATGAATGATGCAATGCAATTGCGTACTTTTTGCACAGGTCCTGTAGGTCCTGAGAAATGAATTGTGGCCCATTGTCGGTGACGATCGTGCTTGGGATGCCGAATCTGGCGAGAATGTTCTTCATGATGAACTTGCAGACTGTTGACGCCTTGATTTCCGCGTAAGCTTCGGCTTCGGCCCATTTGGTGAAGTATTCTGTCGCAGTAAGGATGAAAGATTTCTACTTGGTGAGGGAATTGGGATCACCTAGGGGACCAATGATGTCGAATGCCCACATGGAGAAAGGCCATGGGGATGATATTGGATGAAGTGAGGAAGATGGTGAATGGATTTTATCAGCGTGAAGTTGACACTTGACATACCTACGGACATAGATAGCACAATCCTCTTCCATAGTGGGCCAATAAAAGCCTTGACGAATGATCTTCTTGGCGAGCATCTGACTATTCACGTGGCCACCGCACACACCCGAGTGCGTCTCTTCAACACATTTCCAAACCTCATCGTCACCAAGACATCTTAACAGAATACCAGTAAGGCTCCTCCTATAGAGTAGACCTCCAACCAATGTGTATTTCTGAGCCACCCTTCTTATGGCTTTCTTATCCTCTGTGGTGGCCCCTTCAGGATAAGACTGATCTTGGCAGTATTTGACGATTTCATAGAACCATGGTTTCTCTTGATCAGCCAGTTCTTCTTCGGCCTCTGCCAACATGATTTCTCTCTTTTCAAGGATATTTTCCTGCAGGATCTTCCTTGCTATCCTGTCTTTGATATTTACGTAGGAAGCATCATCGATTGCAGGAGCATGAAGTTTGTAGATGGAAATGGACTTAAACCATCTTCCTAGAGGAAACCTTATGGATGATGCCAACGAGGTGAGGGCATCGGCGAGAATATTCTGATGATGAGGGACATGAATAAAGATCAGTTTGGCGAACAGTTTGGCAAAGGCAGCAGTGAGTTCTTGGTATGGCTTGAGTTTGGGATCGCGAGTGCGATATTTAGTGAGCACCTGGCGAAGGATGAGTTGACTATCACCTACGACTCGCAACTCAGTGACACGAAAAGAATGAGCGAGTTCTAGGCCAGCTAGAAGGGCTTCATATTCAGCTATATTGTTGGTGACTAGAAATTTGAGCTGGTATGCCAGTGGGAATGTGAGGCCTTCAGGCGACAGGAGGGCGATGCCGATTCCTCTCCCTTGAGAATTCAGAGCTCCATCAAAATATAGTGTCCACATTGGCTCATCTGATTGGTTGACGGACATTAGTTCCTCATCTGGAAACTCTGATTGGACAGGATCGAACTTGGGAAGAGGATGGTGAGCGAGATGCTCGGCTATGGCATAGCCTTTAATCGCCTTTTGCTGGATATAGGTGATGTCGAACTGAGAGAGAAAACTTTACCAGCGTGCTAGCCTATCCGTAAGGACGGCTTTCTCCAGAAGGAATTTGATAGGATTCATTCGAGCAATCAAGTGGACTTCGTGAGCCAAGAAGTAGTGCTTCAATTTCTGCACTACCCAAACGAGGGCAGCACAGGTTTTCTCCATGACGGTGTACTTCTGCTCACAGGGATTGAGAAGTTTGGACAAGTAATAGGTTGCCCGTTCCTTGCCTTCTTCATCAGCTTGTGCGAGGACGGCTCCCACGGAGTCATCCAAGACTGAGACGTAAAGGATCAGAGGTTTTTCTGGTTTGGGTGGAATGAGAACGGGTGGACTAGCCAGATATTCCTTCAACCCTTCAAAAGCTTTCTGACATTTAGAATTTCAGTGGAATTCTACTCCTGGCTTGGTCAACTCGTAGAGAGGTCTACACCTTTGTGAATGTTGAGACACAAACCGACGAATAAACTGCAACCTCCCGATTAAACCTCGGACTTCCCTCAAATTCTTGGGAGGTGGCATATCCCTGATAGCCTTGGCTTTGTCGGGATCAATCTCGATCCCTCTTTTACTCACAATGAACCCCAGTAATTTACCCGACGACACACCAAACACACACTTTTTCGGGTTCATTTTCAATTGGAACTTTCTTGACCTTTGCAAGACCTTAGCCAAAACTTCTGGATGTTCCACCCTGGTCCTTGATTTCACCAATAAGTCATCCACATACACTTCCAGATATATGTGCATCATGTCATGAAATATGGCCATCATCGCTCTTTGGTAAGTAGCTCCAGCATTCTTTAACCCAAACGGCATGACCACGTAACAATATGTTCCCCAAGGGGTAGTGAATGACGTCTTTTCATGATCCTCTTCTGCCAAACGAATTTGATTGTATCCTGAAAATCCATCCATGAAAGAGAGGGTTTCGTAGCCTTCCGTGTTATCAATCAGCACATCAATGTGAGGTAAGGGAAAATCATCCTTTGGACACGCGCGGTTAAGGTCCCGGAAGTCGATGCAAATCGTGACTTTCCCATCTTTTTTCATGACCGGGACAATGTTCGCCACCCATTGAGGATAAAGGACGACTCTAATGAACCTGGCTTTGTGGAGCTTATCGACCTCTTCCTTCATTTTCAAAGCCATCTGAGGGTGGAAACGCCTTAACCTTTGTTTTACCGAGATGGACCCTGGCTTTAGGGTTAAACGGTGTTCGACCAAGGTTGAATCCAGACCCGGCATATCCTCGTAGCTCCATGCAAACGTGTCCTTATATTCCTTGAGAACCTCAATTAATGCCTCTTCTTCAGAGGGTGGTAGGTTGTCACTTATGAGGATGATCCTAGGATCTTCCTCAGTTCCCAAGTTGACTTCTTTGGTGGACTCTTCTACGGCGGTTGACGGCTCGTCGAATCTCCTCATTCCACTAGCGTATGCGCCCGCCGCATCCTCATATTCTTCACCCTCATCTTCAGTGGGGCATTCTTCATCCGTGATCTCGTAGACTCCATACCCTTCATCAGATGCACAGTCGCCCTCGCATTCTATTTCGGGTAGCTGGATGGGATTTTCTAACAACTGGGGAATGACAAGAAGGGCCTGACACCTGGCGGCCAAATCCAGAAGGAATCGACGAGGGATCTGCCTACCCTTGGATTTCTTCCTAGGTACTACCCTTGGCCTATCATTCCTAGATTGACTGACATTATTTACACAAGAAGAGGAAGATGAAGAGGATGGTGTAGAATGTACAGGAGAAGACCCCTCAGAGGAGGGTTAGAAAAGGTCGCTCATCGGACCTTGGACGGGTGGTCCGCAAGGCGGTACGCACCCGTGGGAGATGTAGGAGGTTTCCTCAACGAAGATGTGTTGTTGGGGAGTTTGAAAATTGACGTTTTTTTTCGTTTTCATTTTTAATGACAAAGCAGTGAAAAGAGATTGGAGGAGAGAGAAAAGGGGTTATGGCTAGAGGATTGTGAGGCTCATAGAGCAGATCATGGTTGGAGACCTGGCGCGGGTTGAAAAGCCCGCGTAGGTATGTAAGCAAAGAAGGGGACCTGGGAAGATCATCAGACAGTTGTCTGGCCCAGGAAGATGATATCAGCAAAGGCTGAGACGAGTGGATGGAGAGGATGGCGGCTAGTGAGCCGTCGACGGCAATGTTGAGGACGGATGAAGATCCGTCGATGACAGAGTCCTTCTGGCGAGGACGAGGATAGTTTGGAACCTTGGCAAGAGTGGTAATATTCTCTGGTATTTCGGAGATCAATGGTGGTCCTTCAAGCTGCGGAGATGAGAACATCCTTTCCAGTGCAATGGAAATGTCCCGTATGTCGAACCATTTGTCCCACTCGCATTCCGGATCTTTAATCTTGCCTCTTTTGGTGATCTTCGGACATTTTTCAGCCAAATATACAGCATGTGATCCCCCATATGCTTCCCGTGGGTGATCTCCCATCTGAACAATGGGCCCTCTGTTGAAGTGGTTTGATAGAGTCCACGTGAGGGGCTTCCAATCTGCCTTGAACGGTCCTTTGAAGCCTAGGCCAAACCTGCGGTTCGGCCAAATTTCCTTTGGCGGTTTGAGCATACCCTGTAACTGTGCGCCCAGACCTTTTCCTTGTTGATAGCCGATATTCCTCATAATCTCCCAACCTTTGGAGTGAAAAGGGAGACGTGATGTTGTGGTTGCCCTGACCGGCTCCTTTGGTGCTAGTGGAACATGAGATGGATCACGTACGTCCAGTAGTGACAATATGGTCCGATGAGACGGCCAAACAGAAGGCAGAGAGGTGTTGATAGCATCCACTGTGTGAAGGACAGGTGTACTGACCACTTTAATAATTCTCCCATTGTAAGGAAATTTCAGGCACTGATGGTTGGTGGAAGGCACAGCGTCCATGGCTTCAATGTAAGGGCGACCCAGTATAGCCTTGAATGTTGGGTCCATGTCGAGGACATGGAATTCCGTGGGAATTGACATGGGGCCTAGTTCTGCCTTCAGAATAATCATCCCCTGTGGCGGCCTTTTGCTATTGTCATTAGCCGTGACCGTGATCGAGGAAGGTCTTATTTGTTCCTCGTTGACTCCACACAACTGAAGAGTGCTCATGAAGATTACATTTATGGACGCACCCGTGTCCACAAGACACGGGTTTATGGATACCCCATTGATTTTTATTGTAATGCACAGTGCATATTTCCGAGCTTCCTTGGGAGCGAGCTCGTAGTTGTGAAACATGATAGCTGGTTGTGTGTCTGTTGGGGTCAGGACGGTCGAAATCTTCTCCACGGGGAGGTCTTCATTAACCATGACCTTTTGAAGATATTCCATCAAGGCCGCCTGGTGGGATGTGGATCTTTGAAGTAGTTCCAGGATGGAGATCCGAGCAGGCGTCTTGTCCAAATGTTTTAATAGGTCATACTGTGTTCCAGGGATAGCTCTTTCTAGTTGTTCTGCATCATCCTTCTCTGGCTGAGATTGCTCGGGATTCTGACTGTTGTGGGGGAAAACCCTGTGGAAAATCCTTCCACTCCGGAGTACCATTGCCTGCGGCTTTTGTACCTCTGTGGGGGTAGCAGTGGGTTTTAACAGAGGTTTGAGGGGTAGTGGTGGAGGAATGGTTGATGAAGCAGGGGTGATGATGGGAGCAGGGATTCTGATGAGGGGTTTGTTAGGTAGCGGCATGGCGGAGGTAGAGGAGATATCGCGCGGATTATGAAGGATAAGGGGTTTGGAAGGTGGAGGTAGAGGTAAGGTTTGAAACGGGTAAAGGTTTTGAGGTGGATGGTGGGTGAAGAGTGGTTTTGAAGGCATTAGTGGTGATGTGGTGGAGAAAGACGGGGTTATGTATGGTTGACGGATGATAAGGGGTTTAGAAGGCGTAGGGGTAAATGCGGTAGAGGTGGATGGTAAAGTGGGGGAATGAGAGAAGATGAGAGGGTGTGAAGGCGTAGTAGAGAGTGTCGGTTGATAGGAGGTCGGGGTGCGGATGAGAGGGCGTAATGGTAGTGGAAATGGTGAAGGCGATACTGACGCGGGTTGATGAGAGAGAGGTGCTACCCGGGCAAGGTGAGGGGGGTGCATGACGATAGGGTTGGAGGTAGAAAGAATGGAGGTACTTTCCTGGTGCCACACCTGCTCTCTCCCGACTTCCGGGAAGGAGGAGATGGGGTTAACCTGATGATTGGGCTGTTGGTGCTCCGGTAATAGATTCTGGATTATTCCCATGTCGGGCTGTTGCTGTGGGGCCTACTGAGGCTGCTGTTGTTGTTGTGGTTGTTGCTGCTGCTGCTGTTGTAACTGCTGCTGTGGCCTCTGAGGAGGTCTCCTAGCCTTGAGAGCCGCGACGTACCGTCTCATCTCATCCCAATCTATTTGATGTTCATCATTCATATCATGGATGTAATCTTTGAAATGGAAGCAGTAATCCACTGTGTGTCCCGGCTGCCTGTGGTAGACGCAGTATTTGGAGGTATCAACATTCGGGGGCCACGCGGGCCTTTCTCTGGGTAGGGAGAGTTGGTTTGGTGCCATGAGGGCATTAAAAATGTCTGCTAAGGTTTCTGGCAATGGTGGATAGTAGGCTCTCTTGGGACCGAGCGGCCTCCTTTGTTGCTGTTGGGGACCATAGTTCCCCGGGGGTGGAACTTGGTTGTACTGAAGTGGTGGTTGTTGTTGCTGAGGTTGTGGTTGTTGTTGCTGGGGTTGGCGTAATGGAGGCATATTATTCTGGGGTGGATTATTTTGGGGTGGAGGACGGAGAGGGAAAGGACCTGGTTGAAGGGGAAGTCGGGGCATTTGTGGAGGCCTTGGGTTGACTGCATAGTTGGCATTGTTGACCGCACTGACTTGCTCATTTGTTACGACCCCTTCTGTGGCTCCGCCCGGGACACCAGCGCCTGTCTTTCTGACCACTTTGGGTTTCGGCGACTCAAACATGTTCATGATGGGGGAGTCTTTTAGCTGGGTTTGGATGTATCGGGCCCTTTCATAGAGTTCCTCCATTGTAGTAAGTTTATTCATGGCCAGGACGTGTCTGAACTGTGGGGTTGCATTAGACACAATCATCTTCACTTGTTCGGGCTCGGAGAGGGTATCCCTTATTCTTTCCGCCAGAGACTTCCATCTATCAGCATATCGGACAAAATCCTCGTCATGTTTCATCTTTTCGGCCACTAGGTCGGTAATAGAGAGTGAGGGACCGACCCTATCCCTATATTTCTGCAAGAACCTTCTCTGGACTATTTCAAAATTTTTGGCCTCGCGGGGCTCCAGAGAATAGAACCACTCAAGCGCGGGACCATCCAATGATCTCCGAAAGAGGTATGCCAGGGACCTCTGATCGTTTTGCCAGTAAGAGGACTCATACATAAAATCCTTGAGATGAATGAAGGGGTTTCCGGTACCATTGTATCTGCGGTACGTGGGCATTTCGGAGGGAGGAAGATGAATGACGGGAAGGATTGGCAAAGCAACCTCCGGGGTGGCTTTCACGTCCACCATCCTTCTCAGATTTTGAAATTGCTCGTCCATGCGGTTGAACCTATTGAGGAGCGATTGGCCGAGCTCCTCTGGAGGTGAAGGTGGCACTTGCCACTGGGGGAGAAACTGTCTCCCGGAGACTTGAGGGGGGAACCCAGAATGAGAGGGAGCTGTCGGACCGCCGACAGTTGGCCCTGGCTGAAGCGGTGTGTGGGGAACAACGGGAGTTTGAGATTGTGACGGGAACTGGAATGAGGGTGGTTGTTGGCTCGCTTGTCCTTGAAGCGAGGGAGACTGGATGGCTTGCGCCAATGAGGGAGATGGAATGGCCTGCACGGACTCTTGGAGAGGTGCGATGGCCGGAGTTGATTCCTGGGGCGTGGGGGAAACAGATTTCCCTTTTAGAATGGCCTGGAAGGCCCGGAGCTGTTCAGAGGTAAGCTCCGTGTTGGCGAGGACGCCCAGTAAGGAAGTGATATCCTGTGGCGGGGACGTGTCCCCGGTAATAACCTGCACCTCATGCGAGGGGTCATGAGAAGGACCCGAGTCCATAGCATAGACTCGCGGGTCGGCTGTCAAACCACGACTAGGGTGGTTTTCCTCAGAAGACTCGTGAGACATGCTCACAGTTTTCCCAGAACGTAAAAATATACACTAGCAAGTAGGTAGCAGAGATTATCAAACAAGTGGATGCCTTTACGCCCTTTTTTGTGTTTTGATTTTGATGATTTTTTTTTATTTTTAGCGAGATCCGAAGTTCACACAAAATGGGGACCCTAGTTTATTTTTGTTTCACCGCCGTGTCAGCTAGGGTCTCTCGTCTCACCACGAATGAAATGACTAACTCCGGGGAACTTCAATGGTACAACCAGCCCAGTGAACGAAGAGGAAATTCTTCGATGTCGGGGACTTACGGAGGTCCCAGTGTAGGAGATTCTAGTCCGTTGAGAGGAATTCCCAAACGGAGAGTCCTTCCTTCATCGGGAAAGGGTGATCCTCAAAAAATGAAAAAAAGATAGAAAAGAGGAATGGATGTATGCAATGGAATGCTGACAGATATATGGAGTGGGAAAACAACAGAAATAACAGACATATAATAAACAAAGAACCAATCAAAATTGACGGTGCTGCCGTGAGCACAACGGGGGCGCGCGCGGGCGTGAAGGTGGAGAGGCACGGGTGGTGCCGTACTTGCAAGGGTAGCCGAAAGGAAGCAGTAGACGTCCCACCGTGATCGCCAATCTGTGAGCGACGTCACGCGGTTCGGGGAAGAGCGGAGAAGACGCGGAGCGCGCGCGGGCTCCTCTTTTGTTTCTTTTGGTGTTTGTTTGCTGCAACACAGAAATAAGAGAAGAGAGAGAAGGGGCCACCACGGGAGATTGCTCCGGCGGGGCGAGCGGGACAAGTGTGATATAGCAAAATGTGGGGTTTAAACGGCCATAGCGGGAAGTGACTCGTCGCGGCCTCGGGGGGACGGGAATGGTGCAAAAATTAAATAACAAGAATTGAAACGGCCATTGGGGAAGTGACTCGCCGCGGCCTCGAGAATATGAGCAGATAATAAGATGACAGAATATAGAGAGAATACAAAGAGCGGGAATTTAAACGGCCATTGGGGAAGTGACTCGCCGCGGCCTCGAGAACACAAACAGATAAGAATATAACGTATAAGAACGTGAATTTAAACGGCCATTGGGGAAGTGACTCGCCGCGGCCTCGAGAACACGAATAGATAAGAATATAACATATAAAAAATGGGAATTTAAACGGCCATTGGGGAAGTGACTCGCCGCGGCCTCGAGAATATGAGCAGAATATAACAGAGTATAAAGAGAATATAAGAACGAAAATTTAAATGGCCATTGGGGAAGTGACTCGCCGCGGCGTCGAAAATAAGAGCAGAATATAACAGAGTATAAAGAGAACATAAGAACGGAAATTTAAACGGCCATTGGGGAAGTGACTCGCCGTGGCCTCGAAAATAAGAGCAGAATATAACAGAGTATAAAGAGAACATAAGAACGGAAATTTAAACGGCCATTGGGGAAGTGACTCGCCGCGGCCTCGAAAATAAGATGTGATCGCCAGGGGCCGAAAGACCCCAAAATAAGAAAGTGATCGCGCCTACCTCAACAGCGGGAGATGGCGGGTTGCTTCTTCCTCTCCTTCCGGCCGGCCGACGGAGAGGGCTTTCCTCGGGTACCCTTGCAAAACAACGACAAACAAGTAACAAGTGGATTAGAAAGATGAAGGTGTAGTATTCAAATCCCTGTGGTAAAAATAACGAAATGATGGCAAGACACACACCTGGTGGGTGTTATCTTTTAAACCCCTCTCGGACTCGAGTAGGAGGAAAATGAGATGATGGATGCAAGAAGTATAAAAGAAGAGGCGCACTTATGAAGGGGGATAGAGGATGCGAGATGATGAATGCAAAAGAACTACAAAGAAAAAAGGGGAAGAAAAGGCTTATTGGATGAGCCGAGGGTGAAATCCGGCGGAGCTCCGGCAGCGTGGGGACGACGTGGAAGCGCGGTGGATGAAGACGACCTTCCGCTCGCGAGCGTGAACACCCGAGAAGCCGGCAGAACCTCCACCTACAAAAGAACCTACGGATTAGAAAATGACTCCGTAGCCTCTGGGCTCCGGCAGCCTATCGGATCACTTCTGAGCTCTTCCAGAACTGAGGGGGTGGGCCTCTATTTATAGGGCTCCGGAGGGTGGAGGCGTCCAGGACCCTGGACACCTCCATCAGGGCCGAAATAATATTTTATTCTATTTTTATATATTTTTTTGGAATACTTTTGTGGAGGCGTCCAGGGTCCCGGACGCCTCAAGCAGGTCCACCGAAAACCAACGGCGGCCGCACGCGGTTCGGCACAACGCGTGGTTTTGTGAGCGGCGCCTCGTGATTCAGAAATGGGTGCGTCCAGCTGACTGGACATCTCTATAATTTGGATTTTTTCACACATGACAAACCGTCGTTCGGTGGCCGGCGCCCGTGAGGGTTTTGATGGAGGCGTCCAGGGGCCTGGACGCCTCCAAAATTATATTATTTTTTATTTTTCTTTTGTCTTTTATGCCAAGGCTGGCATTTATGATTTTTTTATTTGTTTTTATGGAGGCGTCCAGGGGCCTGGACGCCTCCATTAATATGTATTTTTTATTTATTTTTTGTCTTTTATGCCAACGGGCATTTTATATTTTTTATATTTGTTTTTATGGAGGCGTCCAGGGGCCTGGACGCCTCCATTATTTATTATTTTTTTATTTAGTTTTGGGCCTTGAAAAAATAAAAATAAAATAAATTAAAAGATTGGGGGCGTCCAGGGGCCTGGACGCCCCCATAAAGACCCACCCGGGTCCTCGGACAACGTGTTGGCGGCTGCCCGGCAGATACCCTTCTTGGTTCCAGAACCTCTGATGCGTCCGACTAGTGTTGATGCCGTCCGAATGCCGTGACGAGACGATTCCGGATGCCGAAAAGGGCGGAAGAAGACTCAAGAAAAGGAAGCACTCAAGTGATTCAAAATGCGTAAGCCGTCGCGGGGCGTTGTATAGTAATATGAGACTTTCTCAGGAGACGTCAGGAATGGCGTGTCTACACCAAGCACCCCGCGCTGACCCTCCAGCTCCGCAACAGTACCACCAGGTACCACCACCTACCAACTATGGCCAACAACAACAACGGAGACCACCACTTGGCCCCAAAAGGGACCACTATCCTCCACTACCAGAAAGTCTCCCGGATATTTTCAATGCTTTAATGGCCGCTAATTTGCTCATGTTACCAAGGGAAAGAACAACGTGGCCCGCTAATGTCGACACATCCCGTTACTGCGCTTTCCATCGTGCACCTGGTCATAACCTTGATCGTTGCTTCCACTTCAGAGATTACATTTATGACCTAAATGACCACGGTGGCATCAACTGGGATGAGATGAGATAGTTCATCGCCACCATGAAAGAAAGAAGGTCTCGTCGGCAGCAACAGGCTCAGCAGCCACAGCAACCAGCTCTGCAGCAGTAAGCTCCAGCACCTCAGCAGGATATGGGGATCATCCACAATCCACTGCCGGAGCACCCGCCAAACCAGCACGTAAACCCTGTCACGTCTCTCTCCGAGGTAGAGGGAGGGCAGGGATGGCATGAAGAAAACGCCTCTGTCGGGGCATTTAATCACAATCAAAATCAACCTCCGCGCCTCTTGCGCACCCTTTCTTCTTCTGCTGCTCCCCAAGTGGGCCGATCCCTTCTACGCCCCGTTAATCCACCTCCTGCCACCAATTCTCCAACCTTGCTGGTTCGCCCCCTTCTTACACGCTTACCACCTCCACAGCCTACGCCGCAACAAAACCCATTGGTGCGGACACCAGGGCGATCACGTGACACGTCGGCGAACCGACGTTGCCATACGCGGAGCGCCAAGTGGACTACATCGGCTTATCTTCCAAATGGGGACACTTTGGCTTCTATTTGGACTCTTTTTAGCATTAAATTGGGCTTGTAATGTCACATTATATGTGGGTTTTCATATTGGGTTGGTTGTAAGGCTCTAAATGGGCCAACTGGTTAAGGCCCTTAAGACTTCATTAAGAAAGGGAGAGGCCTTGGTCCATTTGGATGGATCCATAGGCCATATATGGGCTCTTCATACATGGGCCAACTAGAGGAGAATGGCCTTGAGCCATATTGGGTTCCTAGAAGGATGAGTGGGCTGCCATGACCAAAATGGCCCATTCAAGGCCCAAAATGGGGGGCGCCCCCTTTCTTGTCCAATTAGGCTAGGAAATTGTCTTTTTTCTTCTTTCTTCTCTCCATTCACAACATGTGGTATTAAATGGCTACTGGTCAAGGTTAATTGGCTGCCAACCTACCCCCCTTTTACCTTGAATGTCAAAGGTAGACAGCCAACATGTCTCTTTGTCCCCTCCCTCTCCCTTTCATGGCCATGGGCGCATCCCCCTTCCCCTCCCCTTGAAACCCACAACCTCCCCACCCCTTATACCTCTTGTAATTATCTATTTAAGGGCTTATACATTGTGTGTGCAGAGGCTAATGATATTTTGTTGAAAGAAAATTGTTAAGAGAGTGATTCTCCCTCTTTCTCTTGCCCTTTCCCTTGGTGTGAATTTTTTAGAAATCTGGTCGTGGACTCGACCTTCTCTTCCCATCCCCCTCTTATCATCTTGTTCCCTCCGATTTATCCTTGATACTACTACACGATTGCAAGAATTCAGCGCTGGTTTTATGCCGTTTGGAGTTCGGGGGCACCGGCGGTGATTTTTCTCGTGACGGCGCATAGATCTATCCCAGAGTGCAGTCCAGATCTGAGGGTGACTGTGTTTCGATTTATGAAGCCCAACCACGACGTGATCAGGAGCTGGTGTCTGAAGATCAATTAAAGTATTGCAAGTCATCTTCACGTTGCATCTGGTTTCGTTGCATTTCAAGGTTTGTGCTGTCCGTGGCGTCAATTCTCGTGAGGTCGCGCAAGAAGATCTGAACAGACTTAGTCCAGATCCAGAGGCGACTTCCCACATCTGTCCCGCCTCATCCAGCCAATATCTGAGAGAGAGGTCTTCAGAGGATTTGTTCCTATGGACGTCACCAACAACCTCCCATAGATGGAATTCCATTTCGACATCGGCAACCCTTTTTCCACCATTTATTTGTCTGTCTGTGCAGTTCTATGAACACCAAATTAGACGCTGAAAGAAATCATTGCTGCACCCAGATCTGAAAGGATCTGAATGCGCCCTCAGGAGTGAAGAAACTACGTCCAGTCACCGTCATTCTCCAACAAACGGCACCCCAATCAGACATCGTGGCTAGGAGTTATAGTCATCGGAAGATCGCTGCATAGGGTGCCCGGTGTGGACAGAACCAAGTCGACTCGCCCTCGGCGCGCTCGTTCGGCTCCAGCTCGCCTTCCTCGGCTCCGTTGCTTGCTGCCCGTCAACCCGGGACCCAGCAACCCCCAAACGCCATTTTGTAACCCTTTACCTCCCTGTGTGGAGTGGGTTTCCAGATCTGAAATTATAAAATTAAATCATTTGTATATCGGGGTTGCTGGGAAAACGACCGGGAATTCTTCCCCACGCCTAGACGTGGAGGTACGCGCTCATTCCATTCTCACATTGCTAATTTAGTATACATTCTATATTGCTGCGTTTGTGAGATTAGGTCCGTTAGCTTGTATCTAAATCACCGTGCTAGTGAGTTGAGAGTGCCCGTTCCGTAGCTCCGATCGAGCACCGAACGCGAATCGGTACCCTAGGCGACGGTGGTTTCTTAATCGCCGCGATCTCTACGTTTCCCTCGCAAGGGACGATCGCTGGGCTAAAGAGAGAGTGCTGTTGAGAGGCGTCTCCACCCGGAGAATACCACAGTGGCTAGCCACCTGGCTTGCCTTAACGTGCTAGTGCTGGCCGCACTTACGTCCGTCGTACGTCCTAGCCCGGTCGAGTCATCCGTCCCGCATCACCCATCCACCACCAACCCTTCGCCACTGCCACCTAGGCCACTCCTCATCCGCCCATCGCCAACGCCCACTGCACCCCCCACCACTACTCCTTCACCAGCAAGGATCCCCCCACCATCGGTTCCACCACCTTTTGTACCCAGAACTCTTCTCATTCCACCCCCCACCAATTCCCCCCGCATTCGGGTATCCCTTTCTACTCCTACGCCTCCTACCGGGGCACCAACACCCCCTACGGGGATTCCCTCTGCGGGAACTCCCACTCCACCACCTCTTAACACCAACACACCTTCTTCTTCTTCTAATCCTCCTCCCACACTTGCCCCGACAGAGGCACGTCAAGGCGTGGCGCCGCTCCGCAGTGGACGGATGTTCCACCGTATTTTTCCACAGAGAGAGCTAGAGCCCGTGCAGGGGCTGCAAGAGCAAGAACAAGAACAAGAGTCAGTGCCAGGGACTCAGTATGATTTGCTAAAGCACTTGGACCGAACCCCAGCAAGGATTTCAATCCTGGAATTAATTAAAAGGTCCACCACTCATCAGCTAGCTTTGAAAGAATATCTGCAAAAGGTGATGGTCAATGAGGACATTCCAGTTGAGCAGATAGTCACGGTTTTAACGCCCGCTAGCAGTCAGCCGGCAATTACTTTCCATGAACATGAACTGGCGCCACTCTCAGCAAGAAAGTACGCTCTATGCATCACAGTTGACATCAATAAGGTGGCTGTTAAGCAATGTCTGGTGGACACTGGGGCATCCATCAATGTCTTGCCACCTAGCACCTTGAAGTTGTGTGGCATTCCGGAAAGCCAAATTCGGCCGTCTACTATCACAATAACTGCATATGATAACACGAAGAAACCTCCTCTAGGCATGATTACATTAAAAGTAAGTTTAGGTCCTGCCGCCATCACAGCAGATTTTCACATTCTGGATATGGATCCGACATTTAATGGCATTCTGGGACACCCCTACATTCAGCAACTCGATGCGGTGCCCTCCACAAATCACCAGTGCCTTAAATTCCCACACAAGGGCCGCATTATTAAAGTTACCAGTATGCCAATCCTGCCAGAGGAGGATATTCATGTGGCTTCATCAGTTCCATCCATGTGGCCGGCCAACAAGCCACTATTATCTGTGCTGGACGTCCCTTGTCCACGACCAATGCCAGAAAAAGTCACAACAGTTGCTATGACACCCCTGCCTCTCAAGGGGAAAAAGAAGAAAATAATGATGAACACCTCTGGCTGGAAAATCTTAATGAAAATGGGGTATCAAAATGGCAAAGGTCTGGGTGCCAATTGTCAAGGCAGGATTAGGCCTGTTAAACCTCAGAAGCTGATTACACGAGGTGGCCTAGGTTACAGAGGGCCAGGCAAAAACAAAGATGAACCATGGGCATTTATGACATCTACATTAAAAACAAATCGCCAACTGCTCACTTGGACATTGAAGACACATTTTGTCACAGGTGGCTTTCAAAATAATGAGCAAACTACTGTAATTACTTCCATGCTAGATTGTCAGGATGTCCATGCTAGACAGTTTGCTCGTCATATCGCACCGTTGGCCACATACAAAGCACTGGAGTCCTTAAGGCCTGACAAGAGAAGGAAAATGGATGATCCAGAATGTGACTGGTACAGGTGGTTCGATATGCAGGATATTACTATTTCTTTGAGCCGCCTCTTCATGCCGACTGATCCGGAATGGCCGCCACTTATTCATGAATTGATTAAGAAGCCGGCCGTAATTACAGATAAGAGGCAGCTGCTGAGTGACTACACTGATACTGGAGAGCCAGATGTTCCGTTTGAAGAAGGTTTCACCGTGGACAGGCTATGGGCCGGCCTCTTTTCTCTCACTTCCATGCATCCATCTGTGCTTGCTTCTCTATATTCTCATCGGTTTGGTCGCGTGCCAAGACCGCCTCCGATTACAATCAATTTGTCTCCAGATTCAATCCAAATTTCTCTCACAATTTCTTCTTCGCTCCTCGAGTGATTTTCTAAACTCTCCATCACGCCCCCGCGCGGGCCATCACTGATTCAATCTTTCTCTGATCTGGCAATTTCCATTCCTCCTGCTATCCTCCCTTCACACTGCTTTCTTCTTGAAACAAAAAATAAAAATGAAGAAAAAGACAAAAATGAAAGAAAAAAAATGCCAAATTCCCAACTTTCCAAACCTCCATTTCTGTTGAGGAGACCTCCTATTTCTCTTCTGAGTGTGTCCCGACCCAGGGGCCGCTCCTTCAAGATTCATTGCTAAACCTTTTCTCCCCCTCTGGCGAGGGGTCTCCATCTGTATCACCTCTTGTATCCACTTTTTTACCTCCTTCCTCCTTTTCAGCTTATCCTAATCAAGCTAGCTGTTCTTCTTCTTCTAAAATTCATGGGATAGATTTTCATAAGAAATCCAAGGGTAAGCAGATTCCCCGTAGGTTTCTGTTGGAGTTAGCTAGAAGATGCCAGACTTGTTTAGCTCTTCCTGAATTTGTAGAAAATCCAATCATCCTGCTAGAGTTAGAATATGAGGATGTTGTTGTTTCTTATGAGGGTTTGGGTGTCTATGAAATTATGAATGATGAAGACCCTATTGAAGAGGGGGCTGAAAGTTATGAAGAATATGAGGACGAGGCTGATGCTTTTGCTAGTGACATAAGACGATTTGATGAACCATCAGCCTCTGTAGAAGAGCCTACCAAAGAAATTAATTTGGGTACCGAGGAAGACCCTAGGATTGTCCTCATAAGCAAGAATTTGCCGCCCTCCGAAGAGGAGGCGCTCATTTTGGTTCTGCAAGAATACAAGGACACGTTCGCATGGAGTTATGAAGATATGCCTGGTTTAGACCCTGCACTCGTCGAACACCGCCTTACACATAAGCCAGGGTCTGTGCCGGTCAAGCAACGGTTGAGGCGTTTCCACCATAATATGGCTTTAAAGATGAAAGAAGAGGTCGACAAGCTCCATAAGGCTAGATTTGTTAGAGTTGTCCTCTACCCCAATTGGGTGGCTAACATCGTCCCGGTTATGAAGAAAGATGGAAAAGTTCAGATTTGTATAGACTTTCGGGATCTCAACCGCGCGTGTCCTAAGGATGACTTCCCCCTCCCTCATATTGATGTTTTGATCGATAATACGGCAGGATTTGAGACTCTCTCTTTCATGGATGGCTTTTCAGGTTACAATCAAATTCGTCTGGCTGAAGAAGATCAAGAGAAGACATCATTCACTACACCATGGGGTACTTATTGTTATGTGGTCATGCCTTTTGGACTTAAGAATGCTGGAGCTACCTATCAGAGGGCTATGATGGTGATTTTTCACGACATGATTCATATTAATATTGAAGTGTACGTGGATGACCTGGTTGTAAAATCAAGGACAAGGATTGAGCATCCTGGGGTTCTAGCTAAAGTCTTGCAAAGATCACGAGAGTATCAGTTGAAGATGAACCCCAAGAAGTGCGTATTTGGCGTTTCTTCGGGGAAGTTGCTTGGTTTCATTGTTAGCAAAAGGGGAATTGAAGTTGATCCCAATAAGGCGAAGGCCATCAGAGACATGCCTCCTCCCAAGAATTTGAAGGAAGTTCGAGGATTAATCGGGAGGTTACAATTTATCCGCCGCTTTGTCTCCCAGCATTCACAAAGATGTAGGCCGTTTTACGAGCTTACTAAGCCGGGAGTCAAGTTTAATTGGGATGACAAGTGTTAGGCAGCCTTTGACGGATTGAAGGATTATTTGGCCAATCCTCCTGTCCTGAGGCCGCCAATTCCAGGTAAACCACTTATTCTCTATGTCTCAGTCCTGGATGACTCCGTAGGTGCTGTCTTGGCTCAAGTGGACGAAGAAGGTAAGGAGAGGCCAGCATACTACTTGTCTAAACTTCTTAACCCCTGTCAGCAGAGGTATTCAGCCATGGAGAAAACTTGCGCTGCTTTAGTCTGGGTAGTTCAGAAGTTAAAGCATTATTTCCTAGCTCACGAGGTTCACCTCATTGCTCGCATGAACCCAATTAAATTCCTCCTTGAGAAATCTATCCTCACTGATCGATTAGCACGCTGGCAAAGCTTCCTCTCTCAATTTGACATCACTTATATTCAACAGAAAGCTATCAAAGGCTACGCCATTGCTGAACATCTTGCTCACCACCCTCTACCTCATTTTGATCCTATCAATTCAGAGTTTCCAGATGAAGAACTGATGTCCATTAATCAACCTCATGATCCTATGTGGACATTACATTTTGATGGAGCTCTAAATTCTCAAGGAAGAGGGATCGGCATGGTTCTTTTAACACCAGAAGGGGTCACCATCCCATTTGCTGCTCGCCTCACTTTTCCTGTCACAAATAATATAGCTGAGTATGAAGCTCTTTTGGCCGGTCTTCAAACCGCTCATCAATATGGTGTCACTCATCTACGAATTATGGGTGATAGTCAGCTCATTCTGCGCCAGGTGCTGGTCAAGTGCCGCACTATCAATCCTAAGCTCAAACCCTACCAGGAACTTGCCTCAGCTTATGCCAAGCTCTTCACCAAATTGATTTTCGTCCATGTTCCTCGTAGCCAGAATATCTTGGCTGATGCCCTTGCCTCTTTAGCTTCGGCTTTAGTCTTCCCTCCTGAGCGTGATTTTCATGTTCCCCTGATTCATCAGCGCGACACTCCAGCTATTAAGGATCGTGCATTCCTCGATATTAGGGATAAGGTGCTTGAGAAGGACAAGCAGAAGGAATCTCTTAAAGGTAAAGAGGTCATGCTTTTAGACTGGGAAGAAGAATTGGCTGACGAAGAGAAGCCTTGGTATTATGAGATTGCCGGATATTGCAATGATCAGTCCTATCCTGAGGAAGCCACTGCGGAAGAGAAGAAAGCAATTAGAAGAGTGGCTCAGCGGTATGTTTTGGTTGGAGGAGTACTCTACAAGAGAGGGCTCACCGGTGTTTTGTTAAGATGCCTCGATGATGATGAATCTTGGAAAGTTGTGGAAGAGGCGCATTCTGGAGTATGCGGTGGCCATGTGAATAGCCAGATGCTAGCTAAGAAGATTCTTAGGCTAGGTTTCTATTGGCCCACTCTAGAAGAGGATTGTTCCATCTATGTTCGAAGGTGTGTTATGTGCCAACTGCACGCCGACAAGATTCATTCTCCTGCTTCTTCACTCCATCCTATGTCCTCCCCATGGCCTTTCTCCATGTGGGCTTTTGATATCATTGGACCTCTTGGTGATTCGAACCTCCTGACCAAGCAAAAGTCGTTCATCCTCACGGCAACGGAGTACTTCACCAAGTGGG
Organism: Amorphophallus konjac; assembly: GCA_022559845.1. Classification (NCBI taxonomy): domain Eukaryota; kingdom Viridiplantae; phylum Streptophyta; class Magnoliopsida; order Alismatales; family Araceae; genus Amorphophallus; species Amorphophallus konjac. Next base: position 25,011 of record JAHNEJ010002310.1, read on the forward strand.
CAGAAGCGGAAGCTTACGTGGAGATTAAAGCGTCAACTGTCTGCAAATTCATAATGAAGAACATCATCACAAGGTTCGGCATCCCGAGCACCATCGTCATTGACAATGGACCTCAATCTATCTCTCAAGAGCTCAAGGATCTCTGCAACATGTACAACATTATATTGCATCATTCTTCTCCCTATTATCCGCAGGGCAATGGCCAAGCAGAGGCAACTAACAAAACTTTGATCAAGATTGTTAAAAAGACGTGTGAGGCTAATAAATTTTCGGACTGGCCAGACAAGCTAGTTGAAGCTCTCTGGGCCTATCGCACTTCCATTCGTACCCCCACTGGGCAAACCCCTTTCGCCCTTACTTATGGAATGGGGGCGGTAGTCCCTTACGAGATTCTCATTCCCTCTCTGCGAGTACAATTTGACAAGGAACTCTCTATTGATGAACGTCGGGATTCACTCCTTGCCCAATTGGAACTCCTAGATGAGAAGCGTTTGGTCGCCGCTGAGCATGCGCGCGTTTATCAAAACAGGCTCTCGCGTTTTTATCAAAAGAAAGTGATTGAGAGAAAATTCAAAATCGGTGAGATGGTAATTAAGAGGATTTTTGTAAAGCCAGGTGGCCCCCGCTCAAAACTCCAACCTAACTGGGAAGGACCGTTCGTCATAAAAGATGTTTATCCTGGTAATACTTATAAACTGATTAATGCTGAAGGAGAAGAGTTGACTCACCCTTGGAATGGTTTGTATCTTAAGAAATACTACCCTTGATTCAAAATCCAAAAAAATATATATATAGAGAGAGAGAGAGAGAGAAAATTTCAAAATCCAAAAGAAAATGTTGTTTCAAAAATCCAAAACAAAGTGGAATATTTCCAAAAATAAAAAAAATAGAAATTCCAACAAAAAAGCAAACAAAAATAAAGAAATTCTTTAAAATCAAAAGTGATCAAAATTGGTGCCATGGCACACGAAGGATCAAGGCCCGAAAGGTCAAAATTCAGAATTCATTCATCAGTCTTGCTAACTTAAAAGGGGGTTGACCCCCACACACACTACACGCTTTATTCTTGAACTCAAGCAGTGCAAAATCCAATGGGAAGTCAAAAACCTGACTAAAAGTGAAAGACAATACCCGTTCTTTTCTTCTTCGGCCCATAAGGGAGGAAGGGAGACCTCGGGGTAGACACGCCAAGCCTATCCGCCACCCTAGTAGGTGGAAGTCAGGGCCCAAAAGGGAGCAAATGCCACAAAAGCCCAAGTACAATTAGGTTATTCATCAATGCAAATCAAATTCAAAGTGAAAATCAAATGGTGAAAAGAAAAGCATGACAAGAGGGCAAAGTCCCCGCAAGGAAAACCTTGGGCGTATGCGTGCAATATAAAAGAGGCAAAAAGGTAACAAATTTCCCTATGCCAAAGACCGAACCCCAATAGGCATAGGGTAGGGGAGGTAACTTTACCTTGAGCATCTCAGAATCCCTTATGGGCTTCCCTTATATTTTCTTCCATCCTTTCTATGTGGCAAGTCACGAACTGGCAGGATGGTCAAGACCGACCTGGGAAATTGCACTGTACGAAATCTCGAATACAAGTCAACTATGAGCACGTCGACCCCCTTTTAATTACTCAAGAAAGGTTAATGAATTTTAGATGGTGACCGTGTTGGACCCGTGGTCTTAATAGCCTTGTCAATCCTTTTTTGCAGAATAATTAAATTAACGCCTTTGGCTAAGGCGCTTTTTATAGAATTAACGTCCTAGATTAGGTCGTTTCTTTCTGAATAACGTCCCTAAGCGGGTCGTTACTTTCTCGAAAATCAGATTTCCTTTTCAAATTCACGCCGTCTTCTAGGGCGTCTTTATGCGAACCACGACCTACTCTAAGGCGCGTTTTTCAGGAAAAATAACAAAAAAATATAAATGAGAGGGGAAAAAAATGCATTTCTTCACGATGTATGCTTGCATTCTTTTGCATGGGCATCTTTTATTTATGGTTTGCATATGCATGCTTGCATGATGCATCTCCCCGTTATCAGCTATTTTATTTGCCTTATTTGATTAAAGGCTTGGCCCCTTGACCCGCCATTAAGGTCAAAAGTAAAGGCACCCCTTGCTTATTGAGCAAGGGGCCAAGTCGAACAAATGAATTAACCTGTTTGTTCAAAGTGTGGATTACAGTCGCAGAAACAGGGCAAAGCAAAGCAGAGATGAAGATGTGGAATGAGGAAAGTACACAAACACAAGGCCATAACCACGCAAAGTGCTCAGGTAACAAAATATGTCAATCTCATATATATATATACATCATGAATGTCTGAGTACAGGTGTGAGGGTGGAGGAGTACAAGTAAGTCTCTCAGCTCTCGCCTCCACCCTCCTCTCTCCTACTCTCAACCTCCTCCTCGCCGTCTCGAGCTGGCGCTGGTGGAGGAGGCATGGGCCCCCGTGAAGAAGCTGGAACCTGAACCTGACCCCCTGCCTCGCTCCTCTCTCGGAGGAAAGAGCCCGCCACAAAGGTGGAGCTGGTGAAGGAGTACCCTGCAGCCCTTGCTCGCTTACGCCCTCGCTGGAGACGCTCCTCAGACACTCGTAGCCGCTCCTGAGAAAGGATCAACTGGGTCCTCGAGTCTGCCAGCTCTCGCTCGCGTGCTGCTACCAGCTCCTGGTACCGGGCACGCTCCGCCTGCTGAAGCTCAAGGAGCCGGGCATGCTCCGCCTGGTGCTTCTCCCGCTCACGAGCACGTTCCTCGCGCTCCCGGGCCTGCTCCCTCCTCTCCAGCTCAAGAGCCACCTGCAGCTCGGCCACATCCTGAGGCAGCTCCTCTCGACGCCTAAGGGACCTCTCTAGCTCTGAGATCCGCTGATCACGGATCGCCAACTCGGTACGTACCGCCTGAAGCTGAGTCGCCTGGAAACAGGTAAACAAATCATCAGTTCCACAATTAATGCAATGATTCAGTAATCTAGCAATTCAAGCAATACATGATTAAACCACTCACCTGTGTGCTCGTCGCACGGAAGCCCTCATCAATGCAGGTAAGAGCGGCTCGAAGCTCCTGAGTCTGTAAAATGAATTTTCATCAGTGCACAATTATATAATCAATATTTGAATGGATTTGTGTTTTGGAATTTACCCGTGAAGTGAGATCGCGCTCTGCTGCCTCAGCTCGTGCGGTCGCTCCAGCTAGCAGCTCTGCCAGTGCAGTCACCTCTGCACTGGGCCATCTCGAGCTGGAGGCCTCCCCTGGGTCTCTCCTCACTACTCCCTGCTGGGCACGCTGCATTCATTGAGATCGTCAGTGGCTAATCATCAATAGTTCAACAAAAATACATTTGCATATAGAAATAATTTAAACACTCACCAGGGTCTCTAGGTCGGCCCGTGTGGCGGCCAGCTGGTCCTCCAGGCTGTGTAGGTGGGTCTGGGCATCCATCGCCGCTATGTCTCGTGCATCCTGCATCCATTGCATATTAGTTACATGATAGGGTTACATAAGCCTTCGCATTTAGAAATAATTGCATTCATACATACCCCTAAGACCCTCATCTGGGGTCGGCCGGCGTATACCTCCCAGTAGCGCCGGAGGTACTCGGAGCTGTCAGTCGCGCGAGAGGTGACTCTGGTCCCGCCTCGCTGCCAGTCGGCGTACTGCTCCTTGAACCGCACTCTCCAGTAGGTCGCCTTCGTACGACCGCGCATCTTCTTCCCAATGCCGCTTGGCTCGCCGACCTCTACCCACTCCTGGTGGAGGCCCAGCGTCCTCATCACCAACCTAAGCCGTAACGGCTCAATCTCGCTCAGGCAATGAACCCAGAGCTCATGCCCAAAACGAGGTCGGCCCGCTACGACCCACGGCTGGCCCTCGTCTGTCATTCCCTCATAGGGTCTCCACTGCACCTGCACTCATAAACATACATGTCATCATTTCATCATCATCATAATAAATTCAAAATAAATGCAAAAGAAAGATGCATAACATTCATACATACCAGCGAGGGAGGGAAGTCTTGGAACTCTCTCCGCAGCACCCACAACTCGTAGCCCAGTGGGGCCCCAAACACCACTGGCAGCCAGCGCCGCGCTAGAGGGAAAGCTCCCTCACCTCCAGGCCGTGGGTCAACGCGCCCCATCGGCATGTATAGGTGGCTCCAAACCTGCACCCATGCATTGCATTAGTGAGGCATTCACATGCATAATAAAAATAAAAATAAAAGAAAAGAAAAAAGAAGAAAAATGCATACCTGAAGAAAAGGTGAGAAGCCACTGACGGTCGTCTCTCGACCTGTCCCCGTGGACAGGTCGGCCATCATATGCGCCAGCAATGCCGCTCCCCAAGCGTAGCTGCCAACTGCCTCCAGGTCCTCGAGAATGCCCAGGAATCGGCAGTTGATGACGTCGCCCTTCATCCCGAGCAATAGCCTCCCGAGTAGCAGTAGCAGGAACCTCCTCAGGTCCAGGTCCGCTCTCTCCCTGTCGGCTGGGTCCTGGCAGTAGACCGTCCTAGCCCCATCTATCAACCTCTGTGAGAACTGCTCTAGGGTCTCCCCGGACCTATGCCTAGCATTCCCTAAGCCCATCACCGTAGTCAGGTCGGTGCGGAAGATAGTCCTACACTCGCTAGGCGTCTCGTAGACCATCTCTAGCCCTAGCAGTCTCTGGGCGAACTCAGTGTAGTCAGGGTAGGTGATCCCGCTCATAGCCTCTCCGTCTACCCTCAACCCGGTGATCCTAGCTACGTCCTCCAGGGTAGGAACCATATGCCCCCATGGCATCAGGAATGCCCGGCTAGTCCTGTCCCATCTCTCCCGTAGAACCTGGATAAGTGGTAGGTCTGGTCTAACTGGCTCTATGCTAAGGAAGGCTCCAAACCCCATAGCATCTACCCTGGCTCTCTGGAACTCGGGGAGACCGTAATATGCTACCCTGACCATAACCCAGGAGATCCGTGTCCTCATCAACCCCTGCACGCATAAAGAAAGAAATTTTGGTTTAATTGTTCAATTATTCTTGTTGAAATTCACTTAACTTCCTTGGTTTGAAATGTTGATGTTTGATTTAATTAACGACCATCCTCAGGTCGTGGTTTGTTGAATTAGCGCCCTTAAGGAGGGCGTGGTTCTAAGGGAGCTTTGAATTTACGACCTATCCTAGGTCGCTGTTCATCTATGAAATGCCTCTGTGTTGGGCGTGGTTCTATGGTTAATTTCTGAAATTCTTAAAGAATATTTCAAGTCACGCCCTTGGGTGGGGCATTTTCCAACATGGGTCCATTAATTTAATCAGGAATTAATGAATGGACGACCGCTGGTTTGGTCGTCTATTGTTGAATTAACGCCCTGGTGGGGGGCGTTGTTTTCAAGTTTTTCAGAAAATGAAATAAAAATAACAGCATACGAATAATTCATGGAAAATAATTAAAGCATGGGAGTTAACGGAAATTAACAGCATGATATGAAAAATAATGGGCGACATGATGCAGGGCGTGTTCTCATGGGGTTAATTATTTTTCAGGGAAATAATTTAATTAACGCCCTTGGGTTGGGCGTTTCATTTCTAAAACGTGACGCCCCTGAGGGCGTCTTCTTTCTGGGTTGCAGGGTTTATACCCCGAGAGCTATGGAAATTACAAAATAAAAATAAAAAATAAAAATAAAGATAAAAAAATGGGAATCGGGTTGGGGCGCCTACCTTCTGGTGCTTTGGTCCTACTGGTTTGGGCCGTGGCTAACGCGGTCGCCGAAGTTGGCCGGGACGGGGAACGGCCGCCGCCATGGGCGGTGGTTCATCTTCACCACCTTCGCCTTCTTCTCCGTCTTCACCACCTTCGCCTTCTTCTTCTTCTTCTTCACCGCCAGCATCGTCCTCCCCTCCCTCGTCTGCTGCTTCTCCGTCGTCTTCTTCTCCCACCGCCTCGCCGCCGTGGTTTCCCTCGTCACCGGCCGACGCTGCTAGGTCTTCTTCAATCGCCACGGGAGCATCCTCCTCGGCATGGGCGTCTTCGCCCAGGTCCACCACCTCAGGCGCCGCCACCCGTTGTCATTTCAAACCACCTCCGGCCATCGTCTAGGTCTAGGGTTAGGGGGGAGAGAGTTTGAGAGAGAATGAGAGAAAGGGGGAGGTCGGTTAGGGCTTGCAGAAATGAAAGAGGGAGTAGGATGAAGGAAGAGGAAGAAAGGAGGGAAAGTTAAGTCGAACGGTCAAAAGGAATTAACGACTTAAGTAAGGCCGCGTCTTATGGAATTAACGACTGAAACAAGGACGCTTATTGATAATTGATGACATTTCTTAAGGCGTTATTTTTGTTTGCATGGGGAATGATAACCGTCGTCAGGCGCATTGAATGGGGATTGATTGATGTGATTGAAGCAATTATTACTTTTTGTATTAACGTCTGGGCTTGAGGTGTTATTTGAATGAAACGTGGCTTTGCTGAGGGCGTTACCTTTGGAATTTCAACGAATATATTTTGAAAATTTGAATCAATTCACGCCCTATTTTAAGTCGTTATTCAGTTAACACCCATTGTGGAGGCGTCAAATTTGTGAGCTGAATATTGAAAGCGACGTATGTGGAGGCGTCACTTTTAGAATTAACGACATCGCTTGAGGCGTTATTTGCAATAGAATCTCAGGTTATTGGAAGATTTGATCGTAAACACTTTGAAATTGGCTCAATAAGAACGTATTATTGATTTATCAGAAAAGAAAGATTACACTGCTTCAATGAGTCATTTTGGGCCTCAAGCTTCTTAAAGCAATTACATAAGACTTCCACTGTTCTCTATCTTCTTCCAAGTTTTCCACAGGTTGATGAGCTTTATTGATTTTCCACAGAGCTTGGATTGTGGTTGTTTCTTCTCCATCTTCATTGCCGCGAAGGTCCCTTGTTTTGATAGGAGGGAGGTGTGATGGATCCTCGAATATTTGCCGTGGAAGCCCGAGTTGAGGAAGGCACCGGTGTGAATTGTATAGCACGAATTCTGAAGCGCCGATGAGTCTAAGGTCCGTCCCGGGAGAGAATCTTGCACGGAGTTCTTGAGTCTTGAGTATTCCCGGGGCGTAAGTGAAGAGGTTCTTTGGCATTACTTTGAGGTGCTCTCTCCATTCCGTTCTCTTCTTGATTTGAGGAATCCGGTTCGTCACCCTATTGCTTATCCCAAGTGAACCGGTCATATAAGAGAGTGGGCTTTTTGAGAAGATTCTTGAGGATTGTTGGGCCTCATCACATGGATCAAATTTGAAGTGAAGATCCACCCAACTAGAGAATGCTAGCATGCATCCGTAGATGGGCCTTCCCATCACCGCCGAGGTAAGCCCGCTATAGAGATAGGCTAGAATAGCCGGTCCAACTCTCTCTCCTTCCCATAAGCTCACTATGGCGCTTAATTGGGCCTCTTCTAGAAAGTCCTCCGCGGATGGGAATAAGATTGCTCCTGCCAAGCACACCACGAAGGCCTTTGCTACCCGCTCTATCTCTTCTTCTTCTTTAGCTTGATCCGCTCTCTTGTACACCCATGAGGCGAGCTTTAGAAGATTAATTCCTTTAGTGACCTTGATTTGGTTCACTAAGTTTGGGCTAGATATCAAGCTTGTTAATAGTTCATGAGAGGAGATTGGTTTTGGCATGATGGCCATCTTTTCCTCATCCCCTTGCTTCACCCTCTTCAAACCCAAGAGCATCTCCAATTCTTCTAATAGGATGGTGGCTTCAAAGGTAGAGAAGAGGAAGGTGTGAGTGGAAGGGTGCCATATCTCTACAAGAGCTCCTATAGCTGCCCAGTCAAAATGGATTTGATCATAATGTTTGGCATGGGTAACTAGACCTAGAAGGTGCCATCTTGCTAAGTACACCCTCATATCTGAAGAAAATTTGGAGAGAATAAGAGGCAGCCACTTAATTTTTGTAAATCTCCTAGCTCCTGGGACATTTGGATAATTCTGTGGAGAAGAAGGAGGATGCGTGAATAGTTCAGTAAAGATAAGAAAAGAGAAGAACAGAAGATTCAATCTTTACCTGGTTCATGGAGATTCTGCTGCTGATGTGCCCATTAATCTCAGTTAATCTGGGAGTTGTGGACTTTGATCTCTTAAGTGCCCTTTCCATCTCCGGTTTGCGAAAAGAACACGAACAGGAGAAGAAGCAGCAGAAGAAACAGAGCTCCGAAGGGTTGCTTTGATTAATTTGAGGAAGTGCCTTCCCTTTATAGAAGTCCGGGGAGTCTTAAGGCTGTTCGGAGTTAGAAAGTTTATGGCTATTAGGACTGGGTTTAGCTTGCGAATCGGAAACGAAAGTTTGTGCTTAATTAACACCTTCTGTTAGGGCGTCAATTGTTGAATTGACGACCTGACTGAGGTCGTGTTTTATTTAACGCCCTTGAGAGGGTCGTTTTCTTCGTGAACTCTTGGTGCATTTAACGCCTTAGTGAAGGGCGTGTTTCTCCTTTTGACGCCCTCATAATCAGGCGCCTTTCATGTTTTCACGCCGTTCAGTCCAGGCGTGAATTTGTGAGCTTATGAATTTGCTTCCCTACGTGCTCTGATGAACTTAAGTGCTATTATTTCGTTGGAATTTTATTTTATTTAGCACTTATGATCATGTCATGCTTTGAATTGAGGATTATTCATATTGAAATTATGGGAGGGCTAATGAACTTTCAAAGTGCAGAAGATTGCAGGTTTCGAGATGCCCGGATCACTGTAGAAGTAACATCATGATGTTCTTGTAAGTATTATTACTATATGGTATTCTACGCTATTATAATATATCAAGGACCTTGTGGTTCTGATGAACCTGGAATTTGAGTTCCCCTTCATCAAAAATAGTGATAGTTCCAGGAGAGTCTTGATCACACGGATAGGCCGTTGAGTCATTAAAGGTCTGGGACGATGGTTCCTGTAACGACCCGAGAATCCGATTACCGGGAAGGCCCGATAACCCGAGACTCGCACCGCCACCCACGAGCCCGAAGACTCGGAAGGGTTAAAAGGATGGTGTGGAAACTACACAAGCATCACAAATAATTGCAGAAATTAAACAGTTATGATATTAAGCAGGAAATGAATTAACATTTTACATGGTCCACAATAAAATAACAACAACAGCAACAGTAGTCCACGACTAGTACAGTGACAAGAAAGAAAAGTACAGCTACACGGGGCATCCCCCGGCTCTGACCTCTGGCACTACCTCTGGGCACCCGCACCACGCTTCCGCTGCGCTCCTGACACGCTCCCCGAAGGTGGCGCCTCACCTGAAACACGGTGAAAACACGCAGGGAATGAGTCTCGGAACAAGACTCAGTAGGGATCACTCGAACCCTACCTCGTAAAACGAGAAACCACTACCCTAGCGGTAGGAAGGTACCTCGGAAAGGAAAGCCCTATACTCTACAGAACTAGACCCTAACGGCACGCAAACCGACACACGTGCCACGGTACGAGAAGACCGAAACTCAACGGTCGAACCGTCAAAACCCGAAGGTCAGAAACACACGACTGACAGTCTGACACTCCGTACTCGACAGGAGTACCACCCACTAGAAGCACAGCCGGTAGCGTCCCCTGACGTCTTACACCGCACCGCAGGTGAACCGCCTGACATGGTAGGTCCTACCCGAGGCGCAAACACCGTACAAGTAACCACAACAAGTGACTAGCTGGGGTCACGCCCGTCGACGTGGGTCCAACCGCCCCCAACCACGTGTGCACACACAGACCGCGCGTCCCTGGTCTGGCCCTCTGACCGGTTTTCCCCTCAGCCGGACTCTGGCTGCAAGACGTGGGGCCCAACGGTAACCGGTCCACAAACCGTCTCTAAAGGTCAGCCCGTACACCACTCCCTGGTGCGACTAGCACACGCGTACTAGTAGGCTACGACTAGTGGAGGGTCACTGAAGGAGTAGACTCTCAAGTTACGGAAAACAACGCCCAAGCCCGACAACGTGTGGGAATCACCCCACGCACTAGTCCCGTCGCACGGAGACCACGGTCGGAGAAAAGCGAGGTTGCCACCCTCATGGGGCAACACAGGAAGTGGCGGTCTACCCTCAGACCGTCACTGACAAATGGCGGTCCACTCTAGGGCCGTCACTTGGAAATAGCGGTCTAAGGCGGACCGTCACACGGCCAGGGGGTAGGGGGAAGCGACGCGCCTACCCTAGTGCGTCGCTTGGAAGCGGCGCACCTAGGCCAGGGCGTCACATGGCACCCCACACCCACGAAAACCACAGGGAAAGTAACGCGCTTACCCTGGCGCGTCGCTTGCAAGCAACGCGTCGGGCTCAGTGCGTTACTCGCATGTGACGCGCCTAGACCAGCGCGTCGCATGGCCCTCACGCTCGGGATGGAAAGGGAAGTGACGCGCCTGCCCCAGCGCGTCGCTTGTAAGTAACGCGCTGGGCCCAGTGCGTCGCTTGGCCCATCCACATGGGGGACAACAGGAAGTAACGCTCCTGCCCCAGTGCGTTACACGCATGTAACGCGCCTATCTCGGTGCGTTACATGGCCTGACCCCCAACGGTCAAAACCAACGATCGAAAGCATGTGACGGCCCAAACCAGGGGCGTCACAGGCAAATGGCGGCCAGTCGCAGGACCGTTACAGCCCTCGACCCCAAAGGCCAACACCCAGGGAAGTAACGCACCCCTCTAGGGGCGTTACAAGCATGTGACGGTCACTGGAGTGACCGTCGCTTGCCCCAGAGCACGCTACGGCGGGAAAACCCCAAAAACACCAACCACGCCCCCGTACCTCCACCGGAGAGGGGGAAAACAAGGGGGAAGACCCCTGGGGACCCCTAGCATGCATCTAAGCCACCAAAACATAGAATCATGGGCTAAAACCATAGATCGGGCGGCTCACCCCAAAACATGGAAAAACCCCAAAAACGCCCAAACATGCCTCTCTCGGCCTCCCCGCGGCCTACAAACCACGGAAAAGAACGGCGAAGAGCTAGGGAACGTCACCCTACCTCAATGGAGCGAATGCTCCGCCGGATCGTCCACGAATCGCGAAGAACGCTTGAAAACCCTCGTTCTTCCTTAAGCTTCCCACGCTCGCCGCACGCCCCCACGACCGCCTCGCCGCCGCCCACGTCACCGCGCCGTCGCCCCGCCGCCGTCTGCAGCCGAAGGGGAGCTCGCCGTGGCCAACCGGGAGGAAGAGAGGGAGAGGGAGGGAGACACGGTGGAGGAGGAAGGAGGAAGAAGAAGAAGAAGAAGGTGGGGGAGAGAGAAAAGAAAAAGGGTTTTATAGAAAAACCCGGAAAATCCGTAAAATTCCAAAAATTAGGAAATCACACCCCCGCGATCCTCGGAACGCACCGATCGCAACGGTACCACTCGTGTCCGTGTGAACAGCCCGGTTCACCCGCAACGAGCGTCCGAAGAGAAAAGCCGAAACACACACCGGGAATCGGAAAACACACGCGGAAAAAGCCGCGGAACGCCTCCGGGCCTCCGAAACGACTCCGGATCGCGCCGATCCGAACACGAAAGATGTCCGAAACGAAATTTCGGACACAACGGAGCCGGACACTCCGAAAACTAGATCCGGGACCCACGAAGAAGGATCCGAAAGGTCCGGGATATTACAGCCCTCCCCCCTTAAGGAATTTCGTCCTCGAAATTGAGAACAACCCAAGGGGAAAGAAGAGGAAGACTCACTCAAACAGGTACGGGAACTGCTGACGCATCTCGTCCTCACGTTCCCACGAAGCCTCACCACCAGAGTGTCGTTGCCACACGACCTTTACCAAGGGAATGACCTTGTTCCGCAGGCGCTGCTCTCGCCTATCCTCCACGCGGATCGGAAACTCTGGGAGAGAAAGATCTGGAGTCACCTCAGGCCAAACGGAAAACTCGAGCACATGAGAGTCATCGGGCATATACTTCCGCAACATAGAGACGTGGAACACGTCATGCACCGACGCCAACTCAGAGGGTAACTGCAACCGGTAAGCAACCTCACCGATGCGCTCCACAATCGCGAAAGGACCAATATAGCGGGGACTCAGCTTCCCACGCCGTCCAAACCGCATCACCCCCTTCATCGGAGAAACTCTCAAGAACACATGATCGCCCACGGCGAACTCGAGGGGCTGCCGCCTACGGTCAGCATAGCTCTTCTGCCGACTCTGGGCCGCCAACATGTTCTGACGAACCAGGTGCACAACATCCACACATTGCTGCACCAATTCCGGTCCCGTCAAAACACGCTCACCCACCTCAAACCAATCAAGTGGAGTCCGACAAGGACGCCCATACAATGCCTCATAAGGAGCCATGCCGATGCTCGAATGAAAGCTGTTGTTATAGGCAAACTCCACTAACGGTAGGTGATGAATCCAACTCCCCTGCCACTCCAGGCAGCAGGATCTCAGCATGTCCTCCAAAGTCTGAATGGTCCTCTCCGACTGACCATCTGACTGTGGATGATACGCCGAGCTAAATGCCAACTCCGTGCCAAGAGCTCGCTGGAAACTCCTCCAGAATCCAGAAGTGAAGCGCGGATCCCGATCCGACACGATCGAAATGGGAACCCCATGCAACGGCACGATCCGCTCCACATAAAGACGAGCCAACTTAGGCACGCTCCAGCTGACTTTGACCGGTAGCAACCGCGTCACCTTCGTCAGCCGATCCACCAGCAACCAGATACTGTCCTGCCCACTCGGGGTTCTGGGCAACCCCACCACAAAATCCGTGGTCACATGATCCCACTTCCAAGCAGGAACATCCAAGGGCTGGAGAGTACCGCCTGGTCGCTGATGCTCTGCCTTCACCTGCTGGCAGATCAGGCACCTGGCCACAAACTCGGCCACATCTCTCTTCATGCCAGGCCACCAGAACTGCCTCCGCAAGTTCCGATACATCTTCGTCGCACCCGGGTGCACAGTGTACCTGCTCCCATGAGCCTCGCGTAACACCGCAGGACGAACCTGCTCCTCCGCTGGGACGTACAGCCTGCCACGAAACCTCGCAGCACCGTCCTCGCCGAGCTCCACATCAGCCATCGCAAGAATCCGGGGCAACTCAGGGTCCGCATGCTGAGCCTCTGTCACCTGACGACGAATAGCAGGAGTGACAGTCAGACTCGCAAGCACTGCCAACCCTGGCTCCTGGGGAATCTTGAGCCTGAAAGATACTTCGGGCACCTGTTCCCAGAGCCTCCACTTCCTCAGCATCAAGGTACTGACCGCAACCTTCCTACTCAAGGCATCGGCGACGACATTCATCCTGCCCGGCTGATAAGACAGGGTGAAGTCATAGTCCTTCATGAACTCCATCCAACGCCTCTGTCTGAGGTTCAGATCTCTCTGCGAGAACACATACCTCAAACTCTGATGGTCAGTGAACACCTCGAACTTCTCACCGTACAGATAATGCCTCCAGAACTTCAGCGCGAAGATCACTGCCGCCAACTCAAGGTCATGGGTAGGGTAGTTCTCCTCATGGGGCTTTAGCTGCCGAGATGCATAAGCCACCACTCTACCATGCTGCATCAGAACAGCACCCAATCCGACGCCGGAAGCATCTGTACACACCATAAAACCTCCCGATCCAGAAGGCAAAACCAACACCGGAGCCGAGGTGAGCAATCTCTTCAGTTCCCTAAAGCTCTGCTCACACTCCTCGGACCAGACGAAAGGCACATCCTTCCGCGTGAGCCTCGTCATCGGGGTCGCAATGCGGGAAAAATCCTGGATAAACCGGCGATAATAACCCGCAAGCCCCAAGAAACTCCGGATCTCCGTCACCGACCTCGGCCTCGGCCATTGCATCACAGCCTCGACCTTGGCGGGATCCACGGAAATGCCATCACCAGAAATCACGTGCCCCAGAAAGTGCACCTCACTGAGCCAAAACTCGCACTTGCTGAGCTTCGCATACAACTGGTGATCTCGCAACGTCTGCAGCACCACACCCAAATGGTACGCATGCTCCTCAGCAGACCGCGAATAAACAAGGATGTCATCCACGAAAATGACCACGAACTGGTCCAAATACGGGTGGAACACCCTCTGCATCAAGTCCATGAAGGCTGCTGGGGCATTGGTGAGCCCAAACGGCATCACCAGAAACTCATAATGCCCGTACCTCGTACTGAACGCAGTCTTCTCCACATCGGACTCGCGAATTCTCAGCTGATAGTAACCGGACCGCAAATCAATCCGCGAGAACACTCGCGCGGACTGCAGCTGGTCGAACAAGTCATCAATCCGCGGCAATGGATACTTGTTCTTAATGGTCACTTCATTCAGCTGTCGATAGTCAATGCACAACCGCAGACTACCGTCCTTCTTCTTCACAAACAACACGGGCGCACCCCAAGGGGAAAAGCTCGGACGAATGTACCCCTTGGCCAACAGTTCCTGCAACTGCGCCCTCAACTCCCTCAACTCCGCGGGGGCCATACGGTAGGGAGCCTTCGCCAAAGGTCCCGTACCAGGTACAACCTCGATCACGAAATCGATCTCCCGCTGGGGAGGTAATCCAGGCAACTCCTCAGGAAAAACATCGGGAAACTCGCACACCACCGCAATGTCCTCGACATTCGGCTCCATCCGGTCAGACACAACCACAGACGCGAGAAAACCCTGACAACCTGAATCAAGCAATCGACGGGCTCGAATAGCAGAGATAAGAAATCGAGAAGAGGCGGAACGGATACCTTGGAAATAGAAGGTCCTCTTGCTCGGATGTTGGAAGTAGACCCTCTTCATCCCACAATCCACCACCGCTCCATGAGTCTCGAGCCAATCCATGCCTAGAATCACGTCGTAATCCCGAAGCTGCAACGCATACAACCTGCCTGGCATACTCCGCCCATCGATCCACACCGGAACCTGGTCGAAGCAATACGGAGTGACCATAAAGTCACCCGAAGGCAACTCCACAGCCAAATCACAGGACAACTGGGTCACCGGCTCCTCGACGCTCGACGCGAAATCCTCCGAAATGAACGAATGAGACGCGCCAGAATCAAATAAAACCCGAGCCGCACAACCCAAAATCTGAACGGTACCTTCCACGAGCTGCGACGCCATTGCCTCTGCCCTGGTCAAGTGCGTGATCTGGCCACGAGCTCTCTGCCTGCCTCCCACACTAGCTGACCTGGGTAGCGGCGGATACTGTCCCTGCTGCTGCTGCTGCTGGGAAACCTGCTGCTGCGGCGGCCTCTGAGGACAGTCACGCGCCATGTGCCCTGGCTGGTCACACCGAAAACAGATGATCGGCGCCGTGCACTGCCTGCCTGGGTGGGTCCCACTACACCGTGGACAAGGTCCTCGCGATCCACCCACCGATCCCTGCCGCTGCAAAGGAAACGGCTGCTGCACACTGCCCGATGAAGCCTGCCCCTGATCCCTGGACTTCTTCTTGCCGAACCCTCTCTTGAAGAACTTTTTGACCTTCGTGCCAAAGGACGCAGATCCTGTCACCGAAGCTGCCGATGCCGGTACTCCTGAACCACCCGACGCAGACTGAGAGAAACCCTGCTGCTGAGTAGCCGACTGCTGGCCGCGACCTGACACAGACTGCCCCTGGCTGATCGGTCCTCGAGTCCTCTGCATATCCATCTCCAAGGAAATCGCAACACGAGACGCCGTCTCGAGATCAGTGGCCCCATTCGCGATCAGATGGTGCCTCAGCTCCAGCCTCAAGCCCTGCACAAACTGCGTCGTCCTCACCCTCTCATGCTCCATGATATGAGGTGCGTACCGACCCAGCTCGACAAATCGGGCCCTGTACTGCAACACGGACATGTCACCCTGCACCAGCTCCAGAAACTCCCGCATCCGCTGCGTAGCAACAATATTTGGACAGTACGTACGCTCGAAAGCACTGACAAAGTCATCCCACTCGATCTGCTCAAGCGGACGAAGCTGAAAGGACGTCTTCCACTCGGAAGACCACCACCTCCGAGCCGTACCCTGCAACTGGTTGTAGGCCAACACCACTCTGTCCTCGACAGCACTCTTCGCAGAACTGAACACCCGCTCCATCTCATCAAGCCAATCACGAGCCGCATCAGGGTCTGCCTGGCCGCTAAAGTAAGGTGGATGGAACTGCATGAAATCCCTCACTGCTCGGCCTGGCCCACCCCTGACTGACGAGCCCTCACCGGCCTCTCCGCCGAACTGCTGAGCCATGAGATGGTACATGCCACGGAGAAAACCCTCGGCCCCCGGAGCCCTCGCAGCATCCGCGGCCTCGGTAGCTCCCGGAACTCTGCTATGCTCCTCCTGGTCCCTCTGGACCCCCTGCTGGATCTCCTGACCTCCAGCCGACTGCCCCTGCTGAGAGCGAGAACTCCTCCTCGGCGCCATCCTCGCTCCTGAAGCACAAGACAGAAAACTCAGAAACGGAAGGTCAGAATAAAACACGCGGTGCCCCATGCCAGCGTCACATGTACATCATCGTTGTGGACTAGTGGACCAATACAATTACCTATAATTCCCATGTAATTCCACAACCGCGCTCTGATACCAGCTGTAACGACCCGAGAATCCGATTACCGGGAAGGCCCGATAACCCGAGACTCGCACCGCCACCCACGAGCCCGAAGACTCGGAAGGGTTAAAAGGATGGTGTGGAAACTACACAAGCATCACAAATAATTGCAGAAATTAAACAGTTATGATATTAAGCAGGAAATGAATTAACATTTTACATGGTCCACAATAAAATAACAACAACAGCAACAGTAGTCCACGACTAGTACAGTGACAAGAAAGAAAAGTACAGCTACACGGGGCATCCCCCGGCTCTGACCTCTGGCACTACCTCTGGGCACCCGCACCACGCTTCCGCTGCGCTCCTGACACGCTCCCCGAAGGTGGCGCCTCACCTGAAACACGGTGAAAACACGCAGGGAATGAGTCTCGGAACAAGACTCAGTAGGGATCACTCGAACCCTACCTCGTAAAACGAGAAACCACTACCCTAGCGGTAGGAAGGTACCTCGGAAAGGAAAGCCCTATACTCTACAGAACTAGACCCTAACGGCACGCAAACCGACACACGTGCCACGGTACGAGAAGACCGAAACTCAACGGTCGAACCGTCAAAACCCGAAGGTCAGAAACACACGACTGACAGTCTGACACTCCGTACTCGACAGGAGTACCACCCACTAGAAGCACAGCCGGTAGCGTCCCCTGACGTCTTACACCGCACCGCAGGTGAACCGCCTGACATGGTAGGTCCTACCCGAGGCGCAAACACCGTACAAGTAACCACAACAAGTGACTAGCTGGGGTCACGCCCGTCGACGTGGGTCCAACCGCCCCCAACCACGTGTGCACACACAGACCGCGCGTCCCTGGTCTGGCCCTCTGACCGGTTTTCCCCTCAGCCGGACTCTGGCTGCAAGACGTGGGGCCCAACGGTAACCGGTCCACAAACCGTCTCTAAAGGTCAGCCCGTACACCACTCCCTGGTGCGACTAGCACACGCGTACTAGTAGGCTACGACTAGTGGAGGGTCACTGAAGGAGTAGACTCTCAAGTTACGGAAAACAACGCCCAAGCCCGACAACGTGTGGGAATCACCCCACGCACTAGTCCCGTCGCACGGAGACCACGGTCGGAGAAAAGCGAGGTTGCCACCCTCATGGGGCAACACAGGAAGTGGCGGTCTACCCTCAGACCGTCACTGACAAATGGCGGTCCACTCTAGGGCCGTCACTTGGAAATAGCGGTCTAAGGCGGACCGTCACACGGCCAGGGGGTAGGGGGAAGCGACGCGCCTACCCTAGTGCGTCGCTTGGAAGCGGCGCACCTAGGCCAGGGCGTCACATGGCACCCCACACCCACGAAAACCACAGGGAAAGTAACGCGCTTACCCTGGCGCGTCGCTTGCAAGCAACGCGTCGGGCTCAGTGCGTTACTCGCATGTGACGCGCCTAGACCAGCGCGTCGCATGGCCCTCACGCTCGGGATGGAAAGGGAAGTGACGCGCCTGCCCCAGCGCGTCGCTTGTAAGTAACGCGCTGGGCCCAGTGCGTCGCTTGGCCCATCCACATGGGGGACAACAGGAAGTAACGCTCCTGCCCCAGTGCGTTACACGCATGTAACGCGCCTATCTCGGTGCGTTACATGGCCTGACCCCCAACGGTCAAAACCAACGATCGAAAGCATGTGACGGCCCAAACCAGGGGCGTCACAGGCAAATGGCGGCCAGTCGCAGGACCGTTACAGCCCTCGACCCCAAAGGCCAACACCCAGGGAAGTAACGCACCCCTCTAGGGGCGTTACAAGCATGTGACGGTCACTGGAGTGACCGTCGCTTGCCCCAGAGCACGCTACGGCGGGAAAACCCCAAAAACACCAACCACGCCCCCGTACCTCCACCGGAGAGGGGGAAAACAAGGGGGAAGACCCCTGGGGACCCCTAGCATGCATCTAAGCCACCAAAACATAGAATCATGGGCTAAAACCATAGATCGGGCGGCTCACCCCAAAACATGGAAAAACCCCAAAAACGCCCAAACATGCCTCTCTCGGCCTCCCCGCGGCCTACAAACCACGGAAAAGAACGGCGAAGAGCTAGGGAACGTCACCCTACCTCAATGGAGCGAATGCTCCGCCGGATCGTCCACGAATCGCGAAGAACGCTTGAAAACCCTCGTTCTTCCTTAAGCTTCCCACGCTCGCCGCACGCCCCCACGACCGCCTCGCCGCCGCCCACGTCACCGCGCCGTCGCCCCGCCGCCGTCTGCAGCCGAAGGGGAGCTCGCCGTGGCCAACCGGGAGGAAGAGAGGGAGAGGGAGGGAGACACGGTGGAGGAGGAAGGAGGAAGAAGAAGAAGAAGAAGGTGGGGGAGAGAGAAAAGAAAAAGGGTTTTATAGAAAAACCCGGAAAATCCGTAAAATTCCAAAAATTAGGAAATCACACCCCCGCGATCCTCGGAACGCACCGATCGCAACGGTACCACTCGTGTCCGTGTGAACAGCCCGGTTCACCCGCAACGAGCGTCCGAAGAGAAAAGCCGAAACACACACCGGGAATCGGAAAACACACGCGGAAAAAGCCGCGGAACGCCTCCGGGCCTCCGAAACGACTCCGGATCGCGCCGATCCGAACACGAAAGATGTCCGAAACGAAATTTCGGACACAACGGAGCCGGACACTCCGAAAACTAGATCCGGGACCTACGAAGAAGGATCCGAAAGGTCCGGGATATTACAGTTCCACTTTCTGAGTTGATGCGCGGATAAATGGGCTTCGGCTTAGTGTCAGCTCAGAGATCTGGATTCTTGACCAAATCTAGATGGCTTAACAATATTATCCTTGATTATTTTCTATTTTTAGTTTGTCTTATCTTTTTCTTTTAGCCCAGCATGCATCATGTAGGACTTTGAGCTTCATGCTGAAAATCTTCATATTATGGCGATAATGAAGGTCACTCGCTCTTGATTGAGTTGACATGAGATATTCCATTCCAAATTGAGTACTTTATTCTCTTTGAAGCCGCTTAGGCTGATTACTTGAAAATGTCCCTTTGCTGGGTCTTCATCTCAATTCCCTTTATTTTTCTGCAAATCCACCTTGGTTGTAGCACGTCCACGTTGGCTGGTAACCGCTCTCCAATGGTGTCTCCTTATCGTGCCATGCGCACATTTTTACTTGTTTAGTTTAATCTCCTTTATCCAGCAAATCGATGCTTCCTTGGAATCACTCGCAGTTGTTTTGCTCAAAATCTTGGAAAGATTTCCAATGCTTAGTGTCTGATACGTGTCACATCACACCTTGGCATCTACTTATCAGTTCGTTCCACTTCATTCCGTTAGTTGTACTTTCACTCCATTTCGTCTCACTCCCTTGCAAAGCAGACGCCAAGGCGGGGCAGCTGTAGACACGCCAAAATTAACGCTATGCTGATCAAATCTCATGTCACTATGTTGACGCCCCAAAGTGAACTTCAATATTTTTATAATATAAAGTTTTTCTATTTTTGTGATTTATTCTTGCATTTTTTTTTTGTGATTCATGACTTGAAGAATGGCATGTTTTAAATAGTGACCTAATCTAGGGCGTGTTCTTAAGAAAGGACGACCAAATATGAGGGCGTCAATTCCCGGTATTATCCGGTTTCAAAATAAATTCCAATTACTGATTGGCGTCCATCCTCAGGGCGTGTTTTCAAGTAATGCCTTCATCTCAGGCGATTTCTCATAATTTTCAAATAAGGTAAGTTTTATTGCCAAAATTAAATCCAAGAAGTGACGCCCTTGATCCTGGTCGTGTTTTGAGTAACGTCTTGATGTAGGTCATCAATTTATAATTTGACGCCCTTCTGAAGGTCGTGTTTTATCCTTCGGTATCGTGTTTGAGTATGCCTTTCCTGAATAGTTCCCTGCCTCCAATGGTCTCCTTGCTCGAATTGGAACTAGAGTCCTGCCTTCATTGATCATTGCCCGTCCTTATCTTCCTAAATTTGAGTTTATCTTCGGTTGAAATCCTATATAAAGGAGCTCTGGTCGATCTTGACAGAGGTTACCGAGGTCAGAGTTTTTATACATAGATGCTGAATTTACGGAGGCTATCCATCTTCTTCTTGTGCAATCTTTAGAGCTCTCTGCTTCCTTTTCTTCCTGCCAACAGCATCAACTTCGGTTCCCCTTTACTGTCGTCAGGGACAGCAGGGGTTTTTGCTTATCTAATTGTGTTGTTTTTCATCGGTCATCATACGATTTTCTTCTTTTGCATTAGCATTACATCCTTTTCCTTTCCCTAACTCTTTAGGGGTTTTAAAACAAAAAAAAAGGTGCGCATGTTTTATTCTCTATTCATCATCATATCATTTATTCGGGATTGATACTACATTCACTTGGCTGATCCACTTCTCTTTGTTTGTTTGCTTTTGTCTTTTTTACAAGGGTAATCAATAAAGGAAAACCCCCTTCATCGGCCGGCCGATTGAAGGAGGAGGAGGAATTCACAATCCATCCCGCGTTTTCTTTTCCACCAGGTATTCGCGATCTTCTTTGTTTCTTCTTGAAGTAACCCCTCTGGCGATCACCCTCCTTAGTAGCACCACGTGCTTCTTTTCAATATTATTATATCATCGCCCCCTTATGTTTTCTCGTATTTAAACTCTTCATGTGTGGATTTATCACAATCTACACTCTAGAGCCTCAGTCCGGGCTAGTGGAAAATCGATCATTTAGGACCTAGACGTTAAAGAGTCTATCTAGCATGTGCACACATGGTTGGGGGCTCAAACACCGTGTTGACGAACACGGGCCCTAGCTAGTCCACTTGCTTTATGAAAGGTACGTGTGTATCTAAAGGCTAATAGTGTATGGGTGGCGTTCGTGAGTTCTACTATGCCAATCTGAGGGTGCTTTCCAATAGCGCTGTCGTAGTCCTCCCATCCTATGGCCTCCTTCCTAGTTTGAGACCAAGATTTTTCAACTTGAGTTAGTTTCCTTCCGGGGGTGAGGTTGTACTCCTGACCGTTTAGTCTAGGTCGTGGCTTCCCGACATGGTAGTTGTGGTTCCGTCTTGTGAGACTAGATCTTTTCTCTGACCTTGAGGGCCATGGGTTATCAATGAGAGAGTGTGGGCCAGCAGCACTATAGTATAGTTTTGTCACGCCCCGAGCCTTTATTACAGCGGAAGACTAGCTCGAGGGACGTGAACAGCCAGCATGGTAAGCCTCTTGCAAGCAAGAACGATCAGAGCGCAAGAGAATCACACATAAGAATAATGGAATTGCACAATGATTAACTCAAACTCCAACTTTCATTAATAATCAAATCAAACATTCGAATACAATCACTTTTTCAACTTATCTTCTTCATGCTAGACTCAAGAAATAAGAAATTACAAAGACTCGATCTAAACAATATTGACTTTCCTAAGTCTTCTCTCTCAATCGGGTATGACTTTCATTCGCTCTCGGACCCGCTACTTATATAACTCGAATCTGAATTCGTATCACTTCCCTCTCCTGAAAAAGATTGGAAATAGGTAATGAGCACACTTGTCCAGTAGGTATCTTCGCATCGACATGATTAGCAATCTTTAAGTAATTAGCATTTTAGCTCTAGAGAAATAAGGTAAAATCATGTGAATGCGATCAATCATGTGATTAAACCAAAGTAGCAAGACGATCATGTAAGATAGAATGAACAAGTATGAACTAGCAAGAATATAGCAAGAATGAACAAGAATGTAGCATGACCTTTCATGAACAAGAATGTAACGAGAATGTACTATCAAGATCACGTCGTCATCATCCAAACATCTTTTGCTTATGACTACGTATTTGGTGAATTTCTGTGGAATATCATGTAACAAGCAAGAAAGTCATGTGCAAGAAATTTCATGATGCCGTGGCTTTTCATTTATTTATAGAGAAAGTACTCCCAGCGCAATGCGACGCCAGTAGCATCATATCCCATGATTTATAATAGTATATTTCCGGCAATCAGCCGAGAGGACTAGCATAGAGCCCTTGAACACAATCAGTGCTCGATCGCATCTTCAAGTATAAATCAAGCTATTTCCACGCATGTAACAATAAAGTGTGGCCAAGAATGTAATAAGTTCAATAAGCTTATGATAACAATAATCAATAAATGAACGCTTCAACTTAGAATATGAGAGATCAAGAATGACTTATACTATGTTACGCTCATGGAAATAATTTGGCAGCATAACGGTAGATTCCTTATTTTCCATAAATTAAATTAAGTATCTTGACAAGTCCTTGACCATTATCAATCCATCTAGGAACCTGATGCGGGACAGATGACGACCGGGCTAAGACGTACGACCGACTCGTTGTGCGGCCAGCACTACCATACTAAGGCAAGTCGGGCGGCTGACCACCGTGGTATTCTCCTGGTGGAGACGTCTCTCAATAGTGACTCTCTTGAGCCCGATGATCGTCCCTTGTGAGGGAAACGTGGGGATCGCGGCGATTAAGAAACCACCGTCGCCTAGGGTGCTAATCCGTGCTCGGTGCTCGATTGGAGCTACAGAACGGGCACTCACAACTCACAATCGCGGTGAAATTTGGAACTAGCTAACGGCGCTAATCTCACAAACGTAGCAATATAGAAAGCATACTAAATAGCAAATGTAAGGATCGGAATGAGCACGTACCTCCACGACTAGTCGTGGGGGAAGAATTCCTGGCCGATTTCTGAACAACCCCAATACACAAGATTAACTTTACAATTTCAGAAGCTTGGCCCACTCCACATAGGGAGGTATCGGGCTACAATCAATAACTTTGGGGTTACTGGAACCCGGGTTGACGGGCCACACTCGCAGGAGGCGACGAACGCGTGCCGGAGCCGCTCGTGTATGCCGACGGGAAGCCGACCCGGTTCTGGCCCGCGCTGGTCACCCTGCGCAGAAAGCTTGCGGAGGCTGGTACGGCTGGATCCGATGCCCGATCGGTGCGCCGTTTATTGGAGAATGTCGGCGACTGGATGTAGTATCTTCACTCCGAAGATCGTGAACAGATACCTTTAGATCTGGGCGTAGTGATGAATCTTCTGAGGTTCTGGTTTTGTGCTCACAGAACAGCACAGAAACACGGTAAAATGTTGGGAAAATGGTTTCTGATGTCGGATTGGGGCGTTCCTTGTGGGAGATGGTAGGCGACGTCTAGTGGAAGAAATACTCCGAAGATCTCTCACACGGATCTTGGCCGGATGAAGCGGGGCAGGCTCTGAATGTTGATTCTAGTTCTCAGCCAGGCCTGCTGAGACTAGCCCGCGCGATCCCACGAGAACTGCCGTCACGATCAGCACCATTCACGGATCGAGGCGAAACCAGCGGCAACACAAAGAGGACTTGAAATAATACGATATCTCTTCAAGAACCAACTTTAGATGGCATCGGGGTTGGGCTTCAAGAATTAAAACACATACAACTTTAATTCTGGGAAGCATTATGGAACCGATCTGCGTGCTTCCACGAGAAAAATCGCCATCGTTGCTCACGAACTCCGATCGATGCGAAACCAAAGCTGCAAGTTTGCTAACTTGCAGAGGTATCACGGATAATTTTTGTGGAAGAAGAAGATAAGAGGAAGAGGGGGATAAGGGGTCGAGTCTCATGACCCAGTTCTGTCCAGTCCCGGGACAGCTCAATGGGAGTCACACCCAAGAACACACAAAGAGAATCACTCTCTAATGAACTTTTCTTTCAACAAAACTTCATTCTATTAAGCATAAACACTATACATGACCTTATATAGGGAAATGGAAGGGGTAGGGGGAGGGGAATTCGTTGGTTACAAGAAGGGAGAGGGGGAGGTGCGCATGGATCATGAAAGGGGGACTTAGTGAAAGGGAAAGGGAGACAAGGGGACATGGTAGCTCACCTACCTTTGAAATTCAAGGTAAAGATGGTAGGTGGCAGCCATATTTGGCATTGACCAGCAGCCATTTGAATGCCCCATGTGGTAAATGGGATGGGAAGAAGAAAAATCAACAATTGCTAGCCTAATAAGTCAAAAAGGAGGGCGCCCCTAGCTTGGGCCCTTCTTGGGCCAAGTTTGGTCATGGCTTAACCAAGACCAACCAACCAATATGGCTTAAGGCCAAATGTGGCCATGGCTTAACCAAGCCCATGAATGAAGAGAGCCCACTCTAGATTATCCAATCTAGAGAACCCATGTAGGAAGGAAGCCCATATGGCTTATGGATCCATTACAAATGGACCAAGGCCATTTCTACTTATGGAATGCTTAAGGGGCTTTAACAATTTGGCCCTTTAGGAGCCTTACAATCAGCCCATTAGCAAATTACATATACAATACCCTTTACAAGCCCAATTCAATGCCAAAAAAGGTCCAAATTCAAGCCAAATTATCCCCCTTTTGAAGATAAGCCGATGTAGTCCACTTGGCGCTCCGCGTATGGCACCGTCGGTTCACCGACGTGTCACGTGATCGCCCTGGTGTCCACACCAGAACCTTAGAATATCAACCCGTGGGTCAAACCTTGGGTTAAAGCACTCAAACATTGTGACGGTCAAGGACTGGGCGGTTACATAACGTGACGCTCTAATATTGGGCCGTTACAATGGTCTGAATATGAAACAGTAAAAATGGACTTAGTACTTGTGACGTCCGTTTATTGGGTCGTTAGATGAGCCTGACGGTCCAATCTGGATCCGTTACATATCAAAAACCAGAAAACTTCGATGGTGTTTTCTAATAATTGGGCTTTCATGGTACAACCAACTCGGCGTCCTAGTGGGAATCCCAGGCTCGCGGAGAATTACGGAGGCCTTGAAACAAGATTTCCTAGTCCATTAGATGGAATATCCAATAGAGAGGTCCTCATGTTCAAGAATATGTTCCTATGGTGCAAAGTGTGAACTAATGGCTATATACCGGAATATATGCCATGTACTTAAAGAAAATGACTCTATGGATAGGAAAATGCTGTGTAATGATGTGAAATCATGATAAAAACTCCGTCATTACATCATTTAAAATCATAATTTAAAAACAAACTATAGAGTTTGGCCAATGAAATTAACATAACTTAAAATAACTCAAGATGCTTGTAATCATGCAATTCGTATCATAAGTCGTTCAATAAACTCAAAGTCATGAAAATAGATCAAAACTTAGATAATTAGGCTTATCTATAAGTAATTTGGACTGTTCTTTATTCTATCTCGGGTTGACAGAACACAGTTACTCTGACGGTCGAGAATGGGCGCGTTACAGGGCTTGTGACGATTTATCGAGGGGTCGTTACAGTATTGTAATGCTCCTAGCATGGTCCGTCAGAGACAACAGAATAATTTAAACACAACAGAGAGTGTGACGGCTTATCGTAAGGCCGTTACAGTTATGTGACGGTTCTACCATAATCCGTCAGAGATTCTGCTGACAGTAAAGATAAGGAACTATGTTCATGCAAGAAGAATAATTACTAACTAGTCTAGTCATGATAAATGAAGTAAAGGCCAGAGATATGCATAGGTTGCAGTGAATGAACAAGATGATGTCTTTTATCTTTGATTAGGCTAAAGTCATGTATGTATGCATGAACTCACTAAAACATGAAATTCATAATCTATAATGCATGAAATCAAGTCAAATCAGAGGGCTTTTATCCCTAACATGATCTTTTTGCTGTTCATGAGATGACCTACCTTTTCCCTGGGCTTTAAACTTCCAATTTGGGTCTTCAAGACACGCCCTAGTTCCCTTCTCCCTATAGTTTTTCAGCAACTTCACGTCACTCTATCTCTTCAATCTCCTGACCTAAAGGTGTGAAATTTGGAGGTTAAGAAGATGAATCTAAGGGGAACAAGAAGTTCTAAAGCATTAAGCTCTAATTACCTCGTTTAGCTCCTCTATTTTCCTGATCTTTAGAGGACTTTCGTTCAGATTCCTGAATTGCTAAGGTCGTACCAGCAACTTTGGAAGCCTCTAACTCCATGGATTCTCGACCTCCTATCATGAAATTTTGAGAGTTGTTAGACCTTAGTATTAGAAATAAAAGTTCAAAAGAACTTACCTGAAATTCTATCTCCTTACCTTGATTCTTCACAAGCCAAAAGTAAGGGTCGCTCAGTTCAGAACTGGGTCTTATTTATAGGGGTTTGGCTAGGGTTTGAGGATTAGATCGATTCTAGAGTCCTTAGTTGGCCAAAACCTGATCCCTAAGAGTCCCTAGTAACCTTACATGTTCTCCTAATTAGGTCTCTTGCAGATAGGATCCCAAAGATCCAATCTTTTTGCAAGTTCTTCAACTCACGGAATTAACAGGGTGTGACGGTCCAGTCCTGATGCGTTACATGCATGTGGCGATCGCTCGATAGACCGTTACAGCCAACGTGTGCAGAATTTCAAATTAATAAAACTCTTTTATTTGTTTTATCTATATAATTATCTAATTAAGGGATATTTATCCTTTAAAATCTGTGAATAAGCTAAATAACCTTATAGAATATGGGCCAAACTTAATGGGCTAGGTCCTTAAACCTTTTGGGTCTTAATTAAATAGGTTAGATTAATTATGTAACAATATTGGGCCTTATACCCCATTTATTAATTCAATAATCCATTTATTGATCTATTTAGCCCATATGATTTCCTAATAAATTCTAGAAACTTCTATTTATAATCTGAAAATTATATAAATTCTGGGGCACTACACTCTCCCCCACTTAAAAGAATTTGGTCCTTAAATTCAATACATGGAATGTGGAGAGTGTACTTACAGCTGAATAATTCTGGGAATCTTTTCCGCATAGCTTCTTCGGTTCCCATGTTGCTTCATATGGCCATGTTTTCTTCCATTGAATCTTGATCATAGGAATAACTTTATTCCTTAGTTGACGCACTTCTCGTTCCAAAATCTTTATTGGTGTTTGCTCGTACGTCATGTGCTTCTGAATTTCTAAATTATCATAAGTGATAACATGGTCAGGATCATATACATACTTTTTCAGCATAGAGACGTGAAATACGTCATGAACTCCTACTAATTGTGGAGGTAAAGCCAGTCTATAAGCCACTTCACCAACCCTTTCAAGAATTTCAAATGGGCCAATGAACCTGGGAGTTAGCTTGCCTTTGATGCCAAATCTTTGAATACCACAACCTGGAGAAATCTTTAGGTACACATGATCTCCCACCTGAAACTCCAAGTCGCGCATTCGATTGTCAGCATAAGACTTTTTCCTATATTGTGCCATCTGCAGTCTTTCTCGAATGGGCTTGATCTTCTCTGTAGAATCCATGATAAGGTCGAGGCCTAGAAATTGCCTTTCCCCTATTTCATTCTAACAAATAGGTGATCTACAGCTTTTTCCATATAACGCTTCAAAAGGTGCCATTTGTATGCTGGCTTGATAACTGTTGTTATATGCTAATTCTACCAGAGGTAAATGATCATGCCAACTTCCTCCAAAATCGATAGCACAAGCCCTGAGCATATCTTCTACTACTTGATTTGTTCTTTCCATCTGACCATCTGTTTGAGGATGAAAGGTTGTGCTAAAATTTAATTTAGTCCCTAGTGAGTTTTGTATACCTTTCCAGAATTGTGATATGAATCGAGGATCTCTATCAGATATAATAGTGAAAGGGACACCATGTAATTTGATAATTTCTTTTATGTATAATGCTGCTAGAATATCCACAGACCATCAATTTTTTATTGGTAGAAAATATGCGGATTTAGTCAATCGGTCTATGATTACCCATATACCATCGTGTCCTCCTCTAGTCTTAGGTAAACCCATGATTAAATCCATCCCTATACTCTCCCACTTCCATGTTGGAATGTCTAAGGGATGTAATTTACCAGCGGGTCTAAAATGCTCTGCCTTAACTTGTTGGCAAGTGAGACAGTGAGACATAAAATCGGCTATTTCCCTCTTCATATTGGGCCATCAGAAGTTTCTTTTGAGATCTTGATACATTTTTGTACCACCATGATGATGGTGTACTTAGACTTATGTGCTTCTTCTAGGATCAATTTCTTCGTATCCACGTGATCTGGTACACATACTCGGCCCTTGAATAGCAATCTTCTGTCATTGGAAACGGAGAAATCCGACCTCTGATCTATGTTAGCTTTAATCTCTAGTAACGCAGGATCATCATTTTGCAATTTCACCAGATCCTTTATTAATGTTGGTTGAGCTCGGATATTAGCCATAAAACAATCTTCTTCCTTCCTGTCAATATCTAAATTTAACTGAGCAAATTGAGGAATAAGATTAGTCATACTGATCATAAGACTTGATAGCATACCCATTGGTTTTCTACTGAGTGCATCAGCTACAGCATTAGCCTTGCCAGGATGATATTGAATAGCAAAATCAAAGTCTTTGAGATATTCTAACCATCTCCTCTGCCTCATATTTAGCTCTTTTTGAGAGAATAAGTATTTCATGCTCTTGTGGTCTGAGTAGACCGTGAACTTCTCTCCATAGAGATAATGGTGTCAAATTTTTAGGGCGAACATAACAGCTGCCAATTCTAAATCATGCACAGGACAATTTTCCTCGTGATGTTTCAATTGTCTTGAGGAATAACAGATTACCTTTCCATCTTGTATGAGAACGCATCCCAAGCCAATGCCAGATGCATCCGTATATACTTCAAATCTACCACCTTCCACAGGTAGTGATAAAATGGGAGCTGTAGTAAGATGATTCTTAAGAGTTTGAAAATTCTTTTCACATTCCTTTGACCAGACAAAAGGATTTTCTTTTCTCGTGAGTCTAGTTAAAGGAGCAGCAATCTTTGAGAAGTCCTTAATGAACCTTCTATAATAACCAGCTAGACCCAGAAAACTCCTTACTTCTGATACAGTCATTGACTGGCTCCAATTTCTGACAGCTTCGACTTTCGAATGATCCACAACGATACCTTCCTTTGAAATAATGTGGCCTAGGAATGAAACTTCCTTGAGCCAGAATTCACATTTGTTAAGCTTTGCATAAAGTTTATGTTCTCTAAGTGTTTACAGAGCTATCCTCAGATGTTCTTCATATTTCTCTTTTGTCTTGGAATATATCAAGATGTCATCGATGAAGATGACGATAAATTGGTCCAGATATGGTCGAAAAACACTGTTCATAAGTTGCATAAATGTTGCTGGGGCGTTCGTTAACCCAAACGGTGATGAGTGCGCATTTATACATGTTAATTTATGATTTACACACTTTTTATGAGCTTAAATATTAATCAATATGCACTTATAACACTTAATCATGATTTTAGACCAAAATATGTAGTTTCAGGAAATTAATAAACATTTGATAAATAAATTCTTTATTTTGCAGGTGCTCGGAAGGGGAAGACGGCAATAAAGAAAATCTACATCAAATGTGCACAAAAATGAGCCAAAGCCCATGCCGACCAAGTCCAATCTTACTCTAAATAAAACAAAAGAAAAAAAAAGAAAAAAAAAGAGAAAATCAAAATAATTAGATATATATGATTTGATATATATATATATATATGAATATCACACATATATATATTATATATATAACAAATATATACATATATTATATACACTTATCTACAACCTATATATAACATAGTTGGCCTTCACGTTACAGCCTATATATATCATATATAACCTATATATGATATGGACCAAGTTGCAACCACATTTGGCCTTCACGTGGGGGCCATGCAAATGGTAGTGGCTTCACGTGGTGAGGCTTCAATGTGGCCAAGGCATCAAGCCAGATGGGCCATGCAGGTGGCCAGTTACTCACGCTGGCTGGTCACGTCGACAGGGCACATGAGGGAGTGGCCATGGGGTCCCACGCGGCTGAATGCAAAAGCGACTGTCGTCCAAGGCTTGGCAGGCGGCCTTCTCGCGTGGTGTTTGGACACAAGAGGGCGCACCGCGATGAAAGAGCTGGCGATCAATGCTTCACACCAAAGCTTCACACGATGCAGAGCTCTTTTCGACGGGGTTCACACGGCCTTTCTCCATGGGCGACGAGGCCAGTGGCCATTCACACGTCTGCTCGAGGCTTCACACGGACCTAACGCAAAGGCCAAACGCGGAAGCAGCCCTTCACACATAGTGCAGAGAGCATAGAACAGAGAGGGAATGGGCTAGTTTAGAGCCTATAAAAGGGGTTGAGATGGGGTTGAAGGGGAGAATAAGCTTATAATACATTTTAAGTTCATTTATTGATGTTGATTTCTTTTGAGAGTTTGTTCGAGTTCTGTTGGTGGTTTTGAAGGAGAAAGGAGAGAGGGGCAGGAGGCCCCTTCTGGTTCCAATTTATTTCATTGTTATTGTTCTTTGAATTTCTTGTGCTCTCTATTTAATCTTATCTTTTCAAATTAAGTGAAATTGATATTGTTGTTCTTCTTGTTCATTTCTTTTGTTCATCCATTTATGTGTATTTTCTCTGGTTCAAAGTTTAGTGATTTTGTAATTCTGTCATTTTACTTTCACTTGTCTTTGTTCCTTCACTTTGTTTAATTTTAATTTCTAATTTCAAAATCAAGTTTTCAATCCAATTCTCATGATTTTCAATCTTAAAAATCCAAGTTTTTCAACTCTCAAATTTAAACCTCTCTGTGGATTCGACTCGGTCTCATCACTTAACTATTCTATTTAATTTGTGGGCCGGATATTTTAATTTAGTAGCAGGGCGTATTAACGACGTGCGTTTTCTCGTCATCAATTTTGGCGTCGTTGCCGGGAAGGTTTCAATTTGAAGTTGATAACTTTGTGCTTTCTTTTGTATATATATATTACTGTTCACTCTTATTTTTGTGGAAAACAAAAGGATCCGCAAAAGCACAAAAAAATAGAAAATGTTGAAAATGCCAAAAATAAATGTTGTGTCTCCCCGAGGTAAGTCTTCTTTATCTTCTACTCTTGTTATTTTTTATTTGCCAAATAAAGAACGAGGGAATGCGATTAAGGTTAGTACTTTTACCCTCTTTCCATAGATTTAGTTTCTTTATTTTTACGTTCAATATGTAATTAGTTTTCATGCTTAGAAATGTTCTTAAAAAAAGAGAGAAATAAAAAAAATGTGATGGACTAGCTCAATTCGCTAACTAAAAAAAATAGAAAAATAAAAACACAAAAAGGGGCATAACTTGAGCTCACTATCATCTTTGAAACTTGTGTCTAAGGATAGAGGTCAATGGCAAACGCTATAAGAGGGAAAGTGGTTACTTAATCAGGACCTTGTGAAAGCAAGGGGAGCCTCCCACTTCTCCACCTCTTACCTGGCTGGTGGACAAGTTTGATGGTGAATCTAAGTTGGACTTTGTTTGAGAATTTGTTTGTATAAAAAAATCAAGAAGAAGAAGAACAAATAAAATATACAAAAAAATGGTGAAAGCATAATTTTCATTCATGGATTGGGCTCACAAATTCGACAAGTTTGACCAATTGGCTCATAAATTTGATCAATTTCTAGCCATGGATCAAGACCCATTCATACCACCTAGTTGCCATGACAATGATCACATGTGGGTAAACCTGGCCCATTATGGCGGTGGTTGCCCAAACCAATTCTCATTTCTCACCCAAAATAACCTGACCTCTTATGACAGTCAATATTCGTGGTCGGCCCAAAATGAGATCCCGTCACCCATGATGGCCCAGTTTCCGTCATTTACCCAGGACCAGGCTCAAACCACTCAGTTCTTTCAAGGGGGCCATGATCTACCTTTCACCCCAGAGCAAACTCAATATGTCCAATGGTTTTCTCAGCCCAATTATGAATCATCTTCAGATACTTATCACTCTAGCTGGGAAAATCAACCAACAATCTCTTGGATGGACCAAGCAAGGCAAGCCCCCATGCCTGAAGACCTCTCCACACCTTATTTTGACCCATGTTCACATACCTTTAATTCTGGTTGGAGAGATCAACATGATTCTTCTTGGGAGTCTTATCAGGATCAAGCCCAAAGTCCTCAAAAATAAGATTTTCCAAATTGGGATCCATATCCCAATGATGCTTACGATCAACCCTATTTGTTTGATCAATTGACACGGCTCTTCCAAACTCAACAACAAGCCTTCCAGAAACAACTGTAAAACTTTGAGGCCCAAGTGAGCAGGGTTGCTAAAAACATCATAGAAATGGAAGTGGATCAAATGTCTAGCAACTCTACTACAAGTCTTGAGGGCCAACTACCTGGATTTGATGACAATAAAAGTCCCTATGATCAATCCATGATTCCCCGATCTAACACTCATCTCACTTTTGATGTTGAGGGGATCATGGAAGAGTCTTCTGAGGAGGACTTAAAGGAAGAGCAGTCTGAGAAACCTAAAATCCATTCCATTTGTGAAGAAGAATCTGATGATCTTGAGTCGGTGGGAGAAGACGAGGACGAGGATTGTCAAGTCAATGATCAAATTCCTTTACTTGTTTTTCCTGAAATTGATGAGTCCTCCTTCCAAGTGAATGGCGAAGAAAATGTGAGTATGGAGAGAGAATTGAGTGTATACATAAACCCTTCTTCTTTGGTAATTGAGGAACCGGGTACTCCATTTGAAATTCATTGTAGCCGGGCATCTCCTGATTTAGGGGAGGTTGTGAATCTGTTACCCATCCCTGACCTTGGTGAATCCACAATCATTCCAAATATTTTGCAACTCGCCAAATGGTCGGATCCATCCGACTCTTATGAGAATCCTTGTGATCAGGAGCCAAGTTATTTCATTCCTAATCCTTCTTATCTCCTTGACACTGGCCATGTGGTAGACTGCCGAAATATCCATACTACTCTCATCCTCTCTCACCTAAACGATACGCAAGTAACTCCTGAGAGTGAGGATGAAGAAGAAAACCTTCAAAAAATTAAGCTCTGCATTGATGTGTTTAATACTTATAAAGACCTTAAAAATATAGAGGAATATTTTATGATTGAAGATATGATAATTCCTCTGCCATTCTCTGACCGAGGGGGTCCATCCAAATTCCTAGACCCACCTTGGCATGCTCCTCCTCCTTAATCTTCTTGTTCTTCTGGGAACTTCCACCGTTCCCACTCCTGGATCTCTTCTTACTATCATGGCTTTTGTGAGGCTCCGTGATACTGAACTTTTCTTTCTTATAACGCCGATCAGATCGTCGGTTGGACTCTTCTCCTTTTCCTTTCAATTTTTTGACCTTTTCTAAGGTCCTTTCACATAAATATGCCCGCTGAACCATCTCCGCATAAGTACGGATGTTTTGGGTCCCGAGCTGCTGAATAAAACCGGGACGTAACCTGTCCATAAACCGATTTGCCTTCAATAGATCGGTACTGATTAGATGCGGTGCATAAGGAGCTAGCCTTGAGAATTGTAATTCATATTCGGCCACTGTCATCATTCCCTGTTGAAGAGAGGTAAACTCCATAGCCTTTCTTTCTTTCACATGCTCAGAGAAATACTTGGCACGGAATAAAGTGAGAAAACCATCCCACGTATGAGGTGCATCGGCCGGAGGTGCCGGAACCGACTTCCACCACGTACAGGCATCCTTGTTAAGTTGGAAGGTAGCAAGACGCACCTTCTCTTAATCGGTGCATTGGATGAGATCAAATATACGGTTCATCTCATCAATCTAGTTCTCTGCTTCGTCCGAATTAGAAGAACCATTGAAACGCGGAGGGTTTAAACTCCAAAAATTACGATGTAAGTCGCCAGCCCTTGCTCCTGCGCCAGGTTGCGCCATGGTTTGTAATGCCTGAGTAAGGCCGGCAACCGTTTGTTGCATGCCATTCCAATCTATGCGATGAGCCAAGGTAATAATAAGGTACCTGAAAGAAATATAACAATTTGTTATTTCTCATGAAATTGGAAGAAAATCAATCTTAAAGCTAATTAACTATCTTATCCCGGGCTCTACCCAATTCTCACTTGGGTATGGGAAATTTCTTCCTTAGTTCATAGGTAGGGGTCCTAAAAACTTGGACTTAACCTATGACATAATTCCTTCCCTAAGTCCTGAGACTTAGGCTCTGCTACTAACTTAATTGTCACGCCCCGAGCCTTTATTACAGTGGAAGACTAGCTCGAGGGACGTGAACAGTCGGCACGGTAAGTCTCTTGCAAGTAAGAACGATCAGAGTGCAAGAGAATCACACATAAGAATAATGCAATTGCACAATGATTAACTCAAACTCCAACTTTCATTAATAATCAAATCAAACATTCGAATATAATCACTTTTTCAACTTATCTTCATCATGCTAGACTCAAGAAATAAGAAATTACAAAGACTCGATCTAAACAATATTGACTTTCATAAGTCTTCTCTCTCAATCGGGTATGACTTTCATTCGCTCTCGGACCCGCTACTTGTATAACTCGAATCCGAATTCGTATCACTTCCATCTCCTGAAAAAGATTGGAAATAGGTAATAAGCACACTTGCCCATTAGGTATCTTTGCATCAACATGATTAGCAATGTTTAAGTAATTAGCATTTTAGCTCTAGATAAATAAGGTAAAATCATGCAAATGCGATCAATCATGCGATTAAACCAAAGTAGCAAGACGATCATGTAAGATATAATGAACAAGTATGAACTAGCAAGAATGTAGCAAGAATGAACAAGAATGTAGCATGGCCTTTCATGAACAAGAATGTAATGAGAATGTACTATCAAGATCACGTAGTCATCATCCAAACATCTTTTGCTTATGAGCAAGTATTTGGTGAATTTCTGTGGAATATCATGTAACATGCAAGAAAGTCATGTACAAGAAATTTCATGATGCCGTGGCTTTTCACTTATTTATAGAGAAAGTACTCCCAACGTAATACGACGTCAGTAGCATCATACCCCATGATTTATAATAGTATATTTCCGGCAATCAGCCAGGGGGTCTAGCATAGAGCCCTTGAACACAATCAGTGCTCGATCGCATCTTCAAGTATAAATCAAGCTACTTCCATGCATGTAACAATAAAGTGTGGCCAAGAATGTAATAAGTTCAATAAGCTTATGATAACAATAATCAATAAATGAACGCTTCAACTTAGAATATGAGAGATCAAGAATGACTTATACTATGTTATGCTCATGGAAATAACTTGGCAGCACAATGGTACATTCCTTATTTTCCATAAATTAAATTAAGTATCTTGACAAGTCCTAGACCATTATCAATCCATCTAGGAACCTTAGAATATCAACCCGTGGGTCAAACCTTGGGTTAAAGCACTCAAACATTGTGACGGTCAAGGACTGGGCCGTTACATAACGTGACGCTCCAGTATTGGGCCGTTAAAATTGTCTGAATCCGAAACAGTAAAAATGGACTTAGTACTTGCGACGATCGTTTATTGGGCCGTTAGATGAGCCTGACGGTCCAATCTGGATCCGTTACATATCAAAAACCAGAAAACTTCGATGGTGTTTTCTAATAATTGGGATTTCATGGTACAACCAACTCGGCGTCCTAGTGGGAATCTCAGGCTCGCAGAGAATTACGGAGGCCTTGAAACAAGATTTCCTAGTCTATTGGAAGGAATATCTAATAGAGAGGTCCTCATGTTCAAGAATATGTTCCTATAGTGCAAAGTGTGAACTAATGGCTATATACCAGAATATATGCCATGTACTTAAAGAAAATGACTCTATGGATGGGAAAAGACTGTGTAATGATGTGAAATCATGATAAAAACTCCGTCATTACATCATTTAAAATCATAATTTAAAAACAAACTATAGAGTTTAGCCAATGAAATTAACATAACTTAAAATAACTCAAGATGCTTGTAATCATGCAATTCCTATCATAAGTCGTTCAATAAACTCAAAGTCATGAAAATAGATCAAAACTTAGATAATTAGGCTTATCTATAAGTAATTTGGACTGTTCTTTATTCTGTCTCGGGTTGACAGAATACAGTTACTCTGACGGTCGAGAATGGGCGCATTACAGAGCTTGTGACGATTTATCGAGGGGCCGTTACAGTATTGTAACGCTCCTAGCATGGTCCGTCAGAGACAACAGAGTAATTTAAACACAACAGAGAGTGTGACGGCTTATCGTAAGGCCGTTACAGTTATGTGACGGTCCTACCATAATCCGTCAGAGATTCTGCTGATAGTACAGATAAAGAACTATGTTCATGCAAGAAGAATCATAATTACTAACTAGTCTAGTCATGATAAACGAAGTAAAGGCCAGATATATGCATAGGTTGCAGTGAATGAACAAGATGATGTCTTTTATCTTTGATTAGGCTAAAGTCATGTATGTATGCATGAACTCACTAAAACATGAAATTCATAATCTATAATGCATGAAATCAAGTCAAATCAGAGGGCTTTTATTGCTAACGAGATCTTTTTGCTGTTCATGAGATGACCTACCTTTTCCCTAGGCTTTAAACTTCCAATTTGGGTCTTCAAGACGTGCCCTAGTTCCCTTCTCCCTGTAGTTTTTCAACAACTTTACGTCGCTCTATCTCTTCAATCTCCTGACCAAAAGGTGTGAAATTTGGAGGTTAAGAAGATGAATCTAAGGAGAACATGAAGTTCTAAAGCATTAAGCTCTAATTACCTCGTTTAGCTCCTCTATTTTCCAGATCTTCAGAGGACTTTCGTTCAGATTCCTGGATTGCTAAGGTCATACCAGCAACTTTGGAAGCCTCTAACTCCTTGGATACTCGACCTCCTATCATGAAATTTTGAGAGTTGTTAGACCTTAGTATTAGAAATAAAAGTTCAAAAGAACTTACTCGAAATTCTATCTCCTTACCTTGATTCTTCACGAGCCAAAAGTAAGGGTCGCTCAGTTCAGAACTGGGTCTTATTTATAGGGGTTTGGCTAGGGTTTGAGGATTAGATCGATTCTAGAGTCCTTAGTTGGCCAAAACCTGATCCCTAAGAGTCCCTAGTAACCTTACATGTTCTCCTAATTAGGTCTCTTGGAGATAGGATCCCAAAGATCCAATCTTTTTGCAAGTTCTTCAACTCACGGAATTAACAGGGTGTGACGGTCCAGTCCTGATGCATTACATGCATGTGGCGGTCGCCCGATAGACCGTTACAGCCAACGTGTGTAGAATTTCAAATTAATAAAACTTTTTTATTCATTTTATCTATATAATTATCTAATTAAGGGATATTTATCCTTCAAAATCCGTGAATAAGCTAAATAACCTTCTAGAATATGGGCCAAACTTAATGGGCTAGGTCCTTAAACCTTTTGGGTCTTAATTAAATAGGTTAGATTAATTATGTAACACTATTGGGCCTTATACCCCCATTTATTAATTCAATACTCCACTTATTAATCTATTTAGCCCTTATGATTTCCTAATAAAATCTAGAAAATTCCATTTATAATCCAAAAATTATATAAATTCTAGGACACTACAAGTTCCTTGAAGTTTGATAGTATAGTTCCTTGGAGTTCGTAGGGACTTGAGGAATTGTTGGTGGTCTAGTGAATTGTGTTTCCTTTCTACTAATTACCCACTACTGTTACTATTGTTGTTATTATTATTGTTACTACTGTTGTTGCCGTTGTTATTATTGTCATCATTGCTATTGTTTATCGTCATTGTTGTGGTGGGGATCCACGGGACCCCTACTGAGTCGATGAGACCCCTTCCTTTTTAGGGGCAGCTTTTTCTTTTGGAGTTCATTGTTTCGACGCGATGATCGGAGTGTAGTAGCTGCGAACGTGTCTCAGGCTGGGTATTACCCATAGGCTGTGTACTTTTCCTTTTCTTTAGACTATACTTTTTGGACATTGTACTCCGAACTGTAAACTATTTAAAATGTAATAAATGTATTTTACTTCTTACACTTTAATTTTTGTATTTATTTTAGATTCTGATGCATCTCTACCGCGTTAATTTATCCTTCTAAGCCCCGTGACTCGTGGGTAGTGGGCCAAGATTCGGATCACACCGGTTCCTTTTTGGTACTCAGATCCTGGTTCGTGATTTCAGTCCCCTCAGTCACATTCTGGTATTTATGAACAAATAAATAGAAACTTGAACAAAGGTGGAAATGAGACCAATTCTGAATATATCAACTAGCTCTTGTCGGGAATTTGTATTACATGACTTCCGAGGCATACCCCTGTCGTACATTATTGGATAAAAAAATGGAGAAATACATCGCCAGAGGCATTATATCCCTCCAAAAATTTCATCAAAAGGGAGGATGCCGACAAAAGGAAAATTCATCATCTCCTCCAACTGCTCTTCTTGTGCCTAGAGCGCAGCTAATTCAAACTGCAAAGATGTTGCATTCTCCTCAGCCATAGAGGCCTCCTCTGTGTCTTCTACCTGGGCCTTCTCAGCATCCTGAAGCCCTTGTTTGATAGAGGTGAGCTTGGCTTCTATTTCTTTAGCTTTGCTTCTTAAAAAGGCGGTGCGGCGGTTAGAGTCGGCTATAATGCTTTAGCATTAGATCAGCAACCAAGGCAGTCACGCTAGCTCATTAGGACGATCCACCAGACAAAATGATGTTAGAAGGAAGAAAAGGCAACAAGGGAAGATGGAGTCTGCACCCGCAGACCCCACATCATTCGTCCCTAACTTGTGCCACCTGTGGGCGGGGGACATTTGTTGACATCTAAAATTTGGCATCAAGAACAATGAGCCTCACCAACCCGAACAAGGGTGAAATTAAAAGAAATACCTCAAAATGGTGACAAAAATACTTTTCAAAGCCCTGCTCCGGCAAAACCAACTTAGGCTGACCCCGATAGCTTGAAGGCATCATGGACTGGCGGTTGGGGTAGTCTAAGGGCCGTGATGCAACGACAACTTGATTCAAGGCAGTGATATAGTAGTTCATT
The DNA here is from genome assembly GCA_022559845.1 of Amorphophallus konjac. NCBI lineage: Eukaryota > Viridiplantae > Streptophyta > Magnoliopsida > Alismatales > Araceae > Amorphophallus > Amorphophallus konjac. Next base: position 64,276 of record JAHNEJ010002310.1, read on the forward strand.
TAAATTGTAAAATAATACATTCATCCGAAAAATAATAGAATGTTCAGTTCTTTTTTGTGATCATACATTCATACTAAGTTACATATAATTAATTTTACTTACTCTTCCAACTATTATTAAGATATAAACATGATTACTTATACATTAGTAAATTTATTATGTAACAATAACAATACATAATTTTATACACATAACTAAATAATTGCATCTATGAAATTATTAGAACCTTATTTATTGAAATAACTTATTGCGCCACTCAATTAAACATATTGTTTAAAGAGACCAAAAATGATAAGTTAAACTACTAATGTGAACATATACATAATTAACTTTACTCATGATATCATTCAACTCCACTCATAAAATATAAAATGTTGAAAGTCACTCATCTGACTCATCTGTGAATCTCGAATCCCAATCAGAATCAGATACATGAGGCTCATGACCCGTATAATCTAACTCTATCCTAGTGGCTGGAGGTGCATGTAGGTGAGTCTGAAAATATGTAATTGTAGACGCAAAAAAATGGTCTCCCGGACCTCGTATCACACTTTTAATATTTATTTGTTAGGGAAGATCGTCCAGCCACCCGTGGAAGTGTTGGGTCCCGTAGTGCAGGAACACGGATCTAGAGGGGGGGTGAATAGATCATACTGCTAAAAACTATGTCCAATTAAAAACACATCCTACCACACAACGGAATTTACAAGATTGATAGGATTGAGGAAATTAATCTAAACAAGTTTAAACTTAATTCACTCAATCTCAACGAGCTCACACGATTACATAACTAGAAAGTCAAGAACTCACAATCACACAAATCAAACCACAAGACACGAGGATTTTTAAGGTGGTTAGGGACCACGACGGGCTCCCTACGTCCACCCCTCACCAAATCGGTGAGGCTTCACTACACGCTACAAAATGTAGCAACACGGGGATGATCCCCAACACACACATGCTGCTTTCGCAGCAAACCACACACGAGGCCTTGCCTCAAACTACTGCCACAGCAGCACACACACACACACACACACACAACGTTGGGAAACACACCCCGAACAAGATACCTCACATGGAGACACAACTCCGTCCACACACATGTAGGGCAATGCCTACACAACCACACGGGAGTAAACTCCCAACCACACACGCGGATATACTCCGCAGAAATCGACACACAAGAGACCACACACACACTCGGAGACCCCTTTCTCCGAACACCCACACGAAATATTCTGTCAAATGTATATGTAACAATCACAAATATATGCTATGACCTTCCATACAAATTCTATATATGTAAACTAGACGAATGCATCAAGTATAAGGCTCCCCCTTCTTCATCAAAATCTGATTCTCCTTGCTCGTTGACGGATGTTCATAATCTTGACATCATCTTCTTCCTCTCCTCTAGCCACTTCTCTTTTTCTTATTCCAATCTTCTCTCTTCACCTGAAAGAGTAGATAGACATAATGAGTTCGATCTTTAAGCTAATCTCAAACAAGAATATAGACATGAATGGTTTAGAGATTCCCCTCTTCTTCACCTATACAAAAGAATACATGAGCATTAGAGATGTTGTATCACAAAGATTGTAGCTCATATATATATGCAAGAGAGAGTGAGCAAAGAACACGTAAATGATTATTACACATCTTAGATGCCCATTCAAAACCTTGAACAATCTCAAACAAAAGATATGCAAGTGAAGGATCAAGATTACTCCCTCATGAAATGCTTCTACAGGATGAAGAACATTCTTGAAGCAATTTTGAAGAGATGCAATACGAACAGAGGTTGGATCTTGATTTCAGATGCTGCCTTCAATTGTATAAGATCTTGGGCCTTGATTCAAGCTTCTTCCCTTCAATTTCAGCTTCAGAGCAAGGTGGAAGATGGCTTGGAAGCTTCAACTCCGAACCTGCACACCAAAGAATAGTTTTCAGCCCTCTCCTTAGGGTTTTCACTCCAATAGGATGTTTTATAAGCTTAGAACGATCAAGGGACAGCTTGGAGACCAGATCCACGAATTAGGGAGTGATATAGGGCATTAGGATGTGATTGGTAGGACTTTTGGGGCAAGAAAACGGCGGTCAAACATGGTGGCTGGACGTTCGAACGGAGGGGGTCGACCCCGGGGTCGACCCTCGGACAAACAGAAGCCAACCTGAACCAAATTTATGGTTCTGGGTTACAGGGGTCGACCCCAGGGGTCGACCCTCGTGCTTCCAGAACCCATTTTATGGTTCTGGGTTACAGGGGTCGACCCACGGGTCGACCCCTTTCAGCAGGTTACACAAAAAAATAGCTCTGCGCGCTTCGGCGACAGGAATTAATTCTCCTAGCTCCGAACTCCGATCGAAGCAAGACTAGAGGCGTTGGAAAGAGGACTCCCAGAGCTACAACATATAATTTTAGAGGAGAGATCCAACGATTGGATTGAAAATGGTGAAGACTGTAAGACAGTTTGAGTTTGAAAAATAACTAAAACCTCCATCAAACCAAAGGGAAACAATTGATTAAATGTTACCATAATCCCATGAAGATCAACAAGTATTTTTCATCCTGAAAAACATGATAAAGTAAGGTGTTAGTTGACAATTAAGATCTTTACATCAAGCATTAACACTATGACCATGTTCACAATAAATTACTTCGTTGAACCTATTCCAAGAGTGAAAGATGGAACTTACAACATTGGTTTACCTGAGTTTCACAATGTCCTTAAATGCTTGTTCTTTTGTTGAATCATTCATGTAAGAATCATGGAGTTCCAATAATGAATTACCATTGCATGATCAACAAATTTGGAATCAAGGTACGCATAACAATGTTGAGTCACATTCCATGTGATCAATCCACAAGCTCATCAAACCACATATCATTCCCTCCATTCATTTAGAATTACTAAAGTACACATTCATGATATGAGGCTCAATATGACATGATGCTCGAGAGGCTCAATATGACATGATGCTCAAAATGACATTTATCCAAGTATGTTTTCCACATAGGCTTTCTCATTAAATACAAAGCAATCTCACCAAGTGTAGAGACAATGTATATGCAATGTTTGTGCTAACCTCAAAGCACGTATGCATCCACATGATGATAAGCCTTATAGAATTACAATGCATCCACATGATGATATCCCAAAAGAGATAGTTTTTGTCATTTCCACAACCAGTTCAAGTGAAGAGCATTCACGCACAAGGCTAAGCAACAAAGGTATTTTGTAATCATCAAAATCACACACACAACAATCTCCCCCATTTTGATGATGACAAAATATTATGCTATAATGCTCTCTCCCCCTTTGACATAATCAGAAATGGGGATCATGATGGGAAATCCAGAAGGGCAGGAACCCATGGACAACCAGATTATACAATTATGCATGAACTAATTACAGAACTGTTGGAAACTAATTGTTGAAATGAAACTCTTATACCAAGTGTTTGATACCAATTGTGGAAAGTGGAAATGCAAATGTGGATAATGTGGTCATGCAAGATGACAAAACGATATGCAAATGCACATGAGTTGCAGCAATTGGAAATGGCGTATGACATGACAATAATGAACAAGCAAACAAGCACTCAAACACCCATAGAAAGGTATTGTCTCATACAAGACCTAGACCTGATGATTTAAGCAGAAAAGATCACATGCAAAGCTCCCCCATTGACATTGACACATTAGATGACTGTTTTTGATTTTCAAATTTTTGATTTTTAGATTTCTTGTGAAATGCATGAAACAGGATGTATGAAAATGATGAGACATGAAATGCATACAATGTAATCAAGCAGATATCTATAGATACATGCAACACAACTCCTTCACAAGAAGTGATACCAATTGATTTACAGTGAGGGGATAGGTGTAAGAAAAGTGCAAGTGAGTCATTAAGTTCAAAATGCTCATGATTACACCTAGAGGGTTATGCAGATAAATAGGAGAAGACGTATAGCAGGTCAAGCAATTGATCAAATTTTTAAAATACATATCAAATCAAATTTCATGTGTAAGTGAGTAACATGAGTATGAATCTTAGCCATATGGATAACCGGATTTTCAAGTAAACACAATAGCAAGTTCACAAACTACACTTCAATTTAGAGGACAGCGTATTGGAGGCTTCGCTCTACCTCAACAAATTATCATCAGTAATTTTCATACTGACAATCTGAATTTTTCTAAGAAGGATCAGATTCAAGATAATTCATTTTTACGCGAGGAGACACATGGAGCTCATGCCATAATCCTCGGTTACTCAAAATACTGAACCTTGTCACCTCATTTGAACAAAGATACTTTAGTCAACACTTTTCAGATGTGAACCACATCACGTCTCAGGTGACATGTGCCCAGTTTACTTAGTGAGACTTAGCATTGCTCTGCTTTTCATTCCAACCATTTTTTTTATGCGGAGGTAGGCAGCTTTTTCCTCAACTGTCTCTTATCATCCATGCAGCAAGTTGAATTACTTTAGAGTGTTGAAATGAAATTCATATATCCTTATGAATAACACTCAATTTCACATTAAAGTGCATGAAGTGTACGAATTTGATTTAACATATATGGAGAAAATTTAACTTAAAACAGGATAGTGTAGCTCCCCCTATATAAATGCAATAAGCATGAAATGCTCCCCCTGAGAGTTTGACATGAAGCACACTTGTTAAGACTCAAATGCAACATTATTTAACAATGGAATATTCGATCTTAGAAGTTTCAAAGGAAGGGGTTGAATAGCATATAATAACATGCAAGCATACAATGGAGATATGCATATGCAATGTAAAATGAAAAGGTATGCAATTTCAATGCTTGAAATGTTGGCTCCACAGATATGATGACCAATGTTGGAAGTATTCTTTTTGGCATTTATGCAACATGAAATGTTCAAGATGATGTATTTTAAAATATGCACTATATGCATGCTAGAAATGCCAACTATGCAACAAGACACACGATGGGTTTCATCTTCCAAAAGCACTATGTAAATGATATGCAAAGAATGATATGCAAATATGCAATGTGATGCAAGATTTCAGATTTCACATGACACTCTATATGCACCTAATACAACTAATGCATGACACGCATTATCAATTGTTAAAATGTGACGACACAATTTTGTTCTGAAAAGAGAATTCAGAAAATTCATTCAAAACATCAAAATCATTACATGTGAATTTTTCTTGAAAATAGTTGTGCTTTTAACCAAAAAGATGAGTGGCACATTGATAAAGACCATGGAACATTGATCAACTTTAGTCCTCAAGATGTTCAGCCATAAACACAATATCATCATGCTGAGAGAATGGAAAAACATCATTTTTAAAATTTTCAGCATGCAAAACTCCCCCATAATCAATGCATGATTTCAGAAAATTTATTTAAGTTGGATGCCATATGCATAAATGATTCATGGTACCGGGCGGAGGTATATTCTCACGCATGGTGATTGCTTTCAGACAGGCTTGACCTACCCTTCCATATGTCACCATTTTATATACCATGTAATCATTGAAATGATGATCAGAAAAATACAATGCATTCCCATATGACATCGGGGGTTTAGCAAAAGGCATTCAATGGCTACACTCTCATATATACTGCTCAGATGTTACAATACCATTCAGCCAAGCATTCATCATCCACATTGTCAAAAGCAACCAAGGGGTATTCAAAACTTCAAAATCATTGTCTATCAAGATATGGCATTAACATCAAGACCAAAGAGCTTCTTACAAACACTTCATTTTCTCACCTTTGTCTTGAGTTACCTTTATTGACATTTTCAGATTCTTTACTTTATTTCGCTTGTTGTAATCTTCATCAACATGCTCCTTTCTTTCTCTCCTGCAAGAAATATATCGATATCAGCCAAAGGAGTTCCATTGAGACCCCAAATTCGCATTTCATATAAGGCAGCACATAAGGATATGACAAGATCAAGAATCCCATGCCAAAACCCTTCCAAAACTCCTTAGGATAAGAAGAGAAACTTTAAGGGTAATGGGGTAAAAGTTCAAACCAATCGGTCCTCAAGATGGACATTTCGACACCAACTGAGGAACAAGCAAAACTGCCTAAGACAGTTAATCTGAGCCCAGAAATACCAAACATGAATTAAACTCCATCTAGGCACATGGTGATACATTCAAACATTTGAATTCTTACCATGATTTTAGGGGTTGATGGTCATTATCAAACCTGCATTGTAAAGAGCTCAATTCATGTCAATATCAATTCAATACAAATGAGAAGGCCAATATCAATACTTTTCTTTTACAAGACAATATCCTATGAGCTGCAAGTATGAATGATGAGCTTCAAGTATCAACTCAGGGACAAGCCCATGTTCACCAAGGCATCACACCAGAACTGGCCAAGTCGACTTAAAGCCTTCCCCTTGACCTCAATGCAATCCTGTAACAAAGTTCTCATTTGGTTGTTTTGGGTACCCAAACCTTCTTGGGTCCTGGATGGTTAGTTGCACCTCTAGAGGGTGCCTTCCACAGTTCTTGGGCATGCATATCATCAAAATACATTAAGGAGCAAACATGCATGGTATGCCCAAACTCACCACAATAATGACAACCACCAAGAGACTTCACAGAATTCTTATAAACATGATAATCAAATTTCTGTGATTTAGCATGAATGTTATCATTATAAGCATGGAAATTTTTCTTCTTCACAATAGGATGAGCATGAAATTTCTGTGGGTCTATAGAGATGTTATAATTTTTCAAACTAAAGCAATTGTTCATCCTGTGACCGAACCTTCCACAATGAAAACATTTCAAAGGAGCAAATCTTTCATATGGTCTTCTTGCATGAACATAAGAGTTATCAAAAGTTCTTTTTGTGTTCAAAAACTTTCTTGGCTTTGTGAAGCCATTCATTTTCTTGCATGCTTCTAGATCTTCAGATTTCATCAAAAAGTAATCATGCATCATATGACCAAGTTCACCACAATAAAAACATGAGATTTTCTTTGTGGATGCATGTGTGTGTGCAACATGATTTTTCATGGCATTCATCGTGACACCAACAACATTTTTAGCTTTTTGATGCAATTTTGTTTCTTTTTCAGACTTTCATTTGATCTCTTCGTTGTTTGAGGAGCAAATTGATTTGGAGGCCCATTTGATGTGCTGGCTATATTTGAACTATGGACAAAGGATGTATAGACTTTGTTTTCAAAATTCTTTTTGTTCACAGGATTATAGCCCAGCCCCTCTCTTTGGAAATTCACCTTAGTCCCCAATATCTTGTTCAGATTTTCTTCCCCATTCACAAACTTAGACAAGGATGCATTCAAGTCACCAATTTCAGATTCAAGGGATGTAATGTGCAATTCATAGTTAGCTATTTCTTGTTCAAGCACATGCACCTTATCAGATTCATCAACTATCACAGATTTCCCTTTTTCAAGATTTTCAAGATTTTTCAATCTACTTTCAAGCAGGGAGATTTGAATTAGCATCGCAATGTTCTCCTTTTTGAGTTCTTCATTTTCATTTATAAGTTTATCATTCATAATCAATTCATTGCAAATATCATGATCAATAGAGTTTGACTCCATTTTGTTTCTTAGATCTTTTTCAGTTTTCTCCAATTGATCAATTATGTTCTTGAGGGTAACATTTTCATTTCTCAAACAAGCAATGGTTTCTTTGTGACATTCAACATCATGCTCTAAAAGTTCATTGAAGTTAACAAGCTCATAACATTTATCACAAAAACCATTTTCATGGAGCATGTTTTCTGATTTCTTTTTCAATTTTCTATTTTCTGACTTGATTTTCTTATATTACTTTTCCAACTCATCATAAGCATCAACAAGATCATCAAGAGTAAATTCTTCAGAATCTGAATTTACCCTTCTGCATTTTTATCACTTTGTTGATCAGCATCATCGGCCATGAGACATTTTTGTCTTTCCTTTTCTTGAGCTTTGATCAACCGGTCCATAAGCTCCTTTGCCGTCCTACAAGAAGATACAAATGGATACTTGTTAGTATTTACGGAAGCTTTCAATAAACTCAAAGCAGTAACATTATCATGATGCATCATTTTATTCTGATTAGACCACTTGGTCTCATCAAGAGGTAATATGTGTGGACCATGACAAATCAATTTCCAAAGACTAGGATTAATAGAATTGATCACCACACACAATTTACCTAGCCATGAATTAAAATTCAAACCAGTGAAGATTGGCAAACAGTTCATTGATATATGTTGAGTAGAAAAATTCATGATTGTGGAATGCACTGGGATCACTCTGTAGATCGCAATATCTAGAGACAATAGAGCATTGCTCTGATACCAATTGTTGGGTCCCGTAGTGCAGGAACACGGATCTAGAGGGGGGGTGAATAGATCCTACTGCTAAAAACTATGTCCAATTAAAAACACAAACTACCACACAACGGAATTTACAAGATTGATAGGATTGAGGAAATTAATCTAAACAAGTTTAAACTTAATTCACTCAATCTCACCGAGCTCACACGATTACATAACCAGAAAGTCGAGAACTCACAATCACACAAATCAAACCACAAGACACGAGGATTTTTAAGGTGGTTCGGGACCACGACGGGCTCCCTACGTCCACCCCTCACCAAACCGGTGAGGCTTCACTACACGCTACAAAATGTAGCAACATGGGGACGAACCCCAACACACACATGCTGCTTTCGCAGCAAACCACACACGAGGCCTTGCCTCAAACTACTGCCACAGCAGCACACACACACACACACACAACGTTGGAAAACACACCCCGAACAAGATACCTCACATGGAGACACAACTCCGTCCATACACACGTAGGGCAATGCCTACACAACCACACGGGAGTAAACTCCCAACCACACACGCGGATATACTCCGCAGAAATCGACACACAAGAGACCACACACACTCGGAGACCCCTTTCTCCGAACACCCACACGAAATATTCTGTCAAATGTATATGTAACAATCACAAATATATGCTATGACCTTCCACACAAATTCTATATATGTAAACTAGAAGAATGCATCAAGTATAAGGCTCTCCCTTCTTCATCAAAATCTGATTCTCCTTGCTCGTTGACGGATGTTCATAATCTTGACATCATCTTCTTCCTCTCCTCTAGCCACTTCTCTTTTTCTTATTCCAATCTTCTCTCTTCACCTGAAATAGTCGATAGACATAATGAGTTCGATCTTTAAGCTAATCTCAAACAAGAATATATACATGAATGGTTTAGAGATTCCCCTCTTCTTCACCTATACAAAAGAATACATGAGCATTAGAGATGTTGTATCACAAAGATTGTAGCTCATATATATATGCAAGAGAGAGTGAGCAAAGAACATGTAAATGATTATTACACATATTAGATGCCCATTCAAAACCTTGAACAATCTCAAACAAAAGATATGCAAGTGAAGGATCAAGATTACTCCCTCTTGAAATGCTTCTACAGGATGAAGAACATTCTTGAAGCAATTTTGAAGAGATGCAATACGAACAGAGGTTGGATCTTGATTTCAGATACTGCCTTCAGTTGTATAAGATCTTGGGCCTTGATTCAAGCTTATTCCCTTCAATTTCAGCTTCAGAGCAAGGTGGAAGATGGCTTGGAAGCTTCAACTCCGAACCTGCACACCAAAGAATAGTTTTCAGCCCTCTCCTTAGGGTTTTCACTCCAATAGGATGTTTTATAAGCTTAGAACGGTCAAGGGACAGCTTGGAGACCAGATCCACGAATTAGGGAGTGATATAGGGCATTAGGATGTTATTGGTAGGACTTTTGGGGCAAGAAAACGACGGTCAAACATGGTGGCTGGACGTTCGAACGGAAGGGGTCGACCCCGGGGTCGACCCACGGACAAACAGAAGTCAACCAGAACCAAATTTATGGTTCTGGGTTACAGGGGTCGACCCCAGGGTCGACCCTTTCAATGGGTCAACCCCAGGGGTCGACCCTCGTGCTTCCAGAACCCAAACAGAACCCATTTTATGGTTCTGGGTTACAGGGGTCGACCCATGGGTCGACCCCTTTCAGCAGGTTACACAAAAAAAATAGCTCTGCGCGCTTCGGCGACAAGAATTAATTCTCCTAGCTCCGAACTCCGATCGAAGCAAGACTGGAGGCGTTGGAAAGAGGACTCCCAGAGCTACAACATATAATTTTAGAGGAGAGATCCAACGATTGGATTGAAAATGGTGAAGACTGTAAGACAGTTTGAGTTTGAAAAATAACTAAAACATCCATCAAACCAAAGGGAAACAATTGATTAAATGTTACCATAATCCCATGAAGATCAACAAGTATTTTTCATCCTGAAAAACATGATAAAGCAAGGTGTTAGTTGACAATTAAGATCTTTACATCAAGCATTAACACTTTGACCATGTTCACAATAAATTACTTCGTTGAACATATTCCAAGAGAGAAAGATGGAACTTACAACATTGGTTTACCTGAGTTTCACATTGTCCTTAAATGCTTGTTCTTTTGTTGAATCATTCATGTAAGAATCATGGAGTTCCAATAATGAATTACCATTGCATGATCAACAAATTTGGAATCAAGGTACGCATAACAATGTTGAGTCACATTCCATGTGATCAATCCACAAGCTCATCAAACCACATATCATTCCCTCCATTCATTTAGAATTACTAAAGTACACATTCATGATATGAGGCTCAATATGACATGATGCTCGAGAGGCTCAATATGACATGATGCTCAAAATGACATTTATCCAAGTATGTTTTCCACATAGGCTTTCTCATTAAATACAAAGCAATCTCACCAAGTGTAGAGACAATGTATATGCAATGTTTGTGCTAACCTCAAAGCACGTATGCATCCACATGATGATAAGCCTTATAGAATTACAATGCATCCACATGATGATATCCCAAAAGAGATAGTTTTTGTCATTTTCACAACCAGTTCAAGTGAAGAGCATTCACGCACAAGGCTAAGCAACAAAGGTATTTTGTAATCATCAAAATCACATACACAACAGGAAGCCTGCAAACACCAGAAGAATGACGGAGCCCTAGGTGTTACCCTAGGGACAACCCTCCGATGCTTAAGGACCGAGTTATGTGGTGATCGATAAGGGATGGAGAAGAGAGAGGAGGATGAGACCTGAGTGATCAAGCCTTGAGAGGGGATGGGACTCCCGGAGGTGATCGCTACACCCGGGGGGTGCTTGGAGAGTGCTCGTCAGGCCAGTGGCATGCTCAGAAGCGGATCGAGTATCTTCTCTGTTAGATGGCTCTCTTTGTCAGTGTGGGTAGGTGCCTGTCTCTCTCAGTCTGTATGTGTCTATCCGTATGCGTCTCCCCGTATCGTCCCGATTGGAGGTCCATTTATAGCAGCTGTCTTGGTGGTGGAGACTTATCCCTTAACAAGGAAGAGCGTGAGTCAGGGGGTAACGTCTCCCCGTGGTCGTGGGGAGTTACCCATTGTGTGCCCGTTCATCCTGGTCGGGTGGTCCTCTGGTGAGTCTTACGGCACCCTTGGGGTGTGCCTTTATTGGAGTGGAGGCTGATGATTGCGGGAGTAACATTCGATCATCGGAGGGTCATTCTAATGAGGGCATCACCCATGATTCCCTCTGGCTCGGGACCTCCCTTCCTTTTGATGTGGGCCAGACTTGAGCTCCATGTCATCCAGGCCTCCACAGCACTTTGATGGATCACTTTGGTGTACTTCTTGTCTTTATTTTGAGTCATCTTGATGTAATTTATCTTTTAATTGAGTCCAGTAACTATGTTATGTGGTTATGTTCCTATGTCTAGTAGTCATCATGTGGGTGATGGGCCCAATCACTTGGGCTTGGCCCACTTGCACCCCCTTCCCCCTAGAAATGTGTCATTAGTCTTTTTAGCAGGGACTTTTTGAAGATCTGGAGTTCCCTATAAATAGGACTCCAAACCCTCCATTTGGAACTAATGAAAAAATTTGAGTTGAATATTGAAACCCTTGTGCTCTCTCTCTCTCTCTCACTCTACCTCTCTAGCTCTCTCTCTATTTCTCTCTCTCTCTCTAAAGGGGGCGAACCCCATTCTCTCTCCTCCCTACCCCCAATTTCGAAATTCACTCTCTCTCCTCCCTATTCACCTCTAATTCAGACCCCTCCCCCTTCCCCATACCTCCCATTTAATCCCCCTCCAACCCCTAGGTGGAATCCCCATCTCCTAGGCACCTCTCCCTCTTCCCAAGCAACCTTTCCCCTTCCCCATACAACCTTTCACCTTCCCAAGGGGGAATCCCTTCCCCTAAGCACCCCTTCCCCTCCCCAAGCAACCCTTCCCATTCCCTAGGCCACCATTAACCCCTCCATTAACCCATCTCCCCATTCCCCTAAGCCTATTTGCGCCCCCCCTCTCTCTCTCTCACCTTCCACCCTTGGCCGCACCTCCCTCCCCCTCCACCTGCTAGCTGCGACCCAGCCCTCTTCTCCAGCTTCTCCACCATCTCTACTCACCCCCATCCAAGCCCCACAACCATTAGCCCTCTCCCCATTGCAGTCCCTTCACCCCTCCCCACCATTACCAACATCATTCACCTTCCTGCTCTATCCAGTTCGCAGGCAGCAGCAGGAGCCCGACTTGCAGAACCTTCCCTGAGGTCATTTGGCATCGTCTGGAGGCGTACCATACATCGACGGAAAGGTCGTCAAGATAGCTTCGCAGCCGAGGTGGTCTCACTGGCATCCGACATCCCTACTGTCTGGAGGGTTCGTTCTCGTCTGACTGCACAATCGGGACCTGAAACTGGACCAGAGCTGCAGTGCAGAAGCTCCCACTGCCACACCCCATCACTTCTGAAGACATCGTCCAGCCGGAGTCTTCTACATACAATCTAATTCCATCAGCAGAAGACGGCATCCCGTTTGACATCCGGAGGAACATTTTCCAATTTTTCTCCCCCGGGTGCGCAGATCAGGCCACTCAGGACCTGACCAGACACCTCCCCACTCAACGGGCTCTCCCTCTCTGCCCCGACATCGTCTGGTGCCCTCCGTGGTGGCCATTCTAAGAGGACTTGTCTGCGGTCGTTCTCGTTTTGGTCTCGCCTCGTTCGGGCCTCGGGAGCGGTCGTGGCACCCGGATCTTTCTGCTACTGCATCCTGGAACCAAAACAAGTTAGAGGGAAGAGCACATGTTCCAGGGTCCACTCCAACCGGTGGGAATGAAGGAGCCATCCACCAAAATTCACCAGCGTACCAGGGTCAGTTAGCAACAATTCGGCACTGGTTTCGGTGACTTCCGAGCTCGGGGGAGTGCACAGCGGTGACTACACCGACTCCCTATCCTGCTGTTCCAGACCTGGGTAGATTCGGCAGGGTGCTCCATCGGCGCAATTCAAGCAAATCTCTCCACCCCGCCTGGCCAGCTTAGCGCCCCTCCCTGCGTGGAGGTAGTGTTTGAATGTAACCTCTATTTTCCCCACCCCACGATCACCCTCCTGTGCGAGGAGTAGTTTTGTACTAGCAGGTCTTCGGCCGAAGCTTCGTCGGCGCAGTGTGCGGGGAACCCACACTTCCCCGCTCGCCCATCGTCTCCGAACGGGGTTAGTTTCTTCAAAACAACCAGGTGAGCTTCTGCCCTTGCTCTCCTCTGTATTTGTTCACTTAATATCTTTGAAACTAGTCCGCTGGTCGGTGAGAGAGCACTCGTTCCCAGAGCTTCCAGTTTATGTGCGGTCACCGTGGGCTAAAGTGAGAGAGTGACCCAATGCCCTCAAGGCACCTGGTCCGCCCTTGATTTTGGGCACTGTACCCTCAGGAGGGAAAACCATAGCCTTGCTGGCCCTCTACCGGCAAGGGTCTTGTTCCACCACCTCGACTCGGCATCACCGAGTCACCACGGGTAACGGGTGTGCACGGTGGGTCGGCGATTTCCAATCAACCTCGAGTCTTACGATTGTGTTTGCGAATAAGGTCCAAGGGCCCACATTCACCTACTGAATTCTTCATCATTTGCCTTAGTGTGTCACATCAAATGGTATCAGAGCAAGTTTTAGACTTGTCTCTACGAGTCTAGTCCTAGGGCATTGACATTTGAGTCTCCCTTGCATCATGATTTCCATCACTCCATTGCATGACCACCCTAGGGAGATGCCCCAAGTACCCATGGACCAATTTGACACTGTCATCAACAAAATTCATAACTATATAGATACCCTCACCACCCGACTTGACCGGTTCGAAGCAAAAAGGAACCACGACCCTAGAGCTTGGTCACCACGGGATGAATTTGGATGGGAAGCCAAAGGACCCATAGACTCATGGGAAGAGATAAAGATTGAGGTTAGGAAGATCTTCACTCCCCGACCTTCCCACTCCTACCTTGAGAACCATAACCCGAGGAGCACTCCCACTCCCCCTTTCCCTCCCAGTCAACCCATGACCTCCCTTAGGGCCCAAACTCCACCACCCCAAATGATTCCAATCCCAATCACCACTACCATTCAAACCAAATTGGCCACCACCCAACCCAAAATCCTCCATCAAACCCACACCCCCAAGCTTCCACGGTCCCCACCACCACCCCTCCATCTTCCCCTAAGAGAGACACACACCCCAAAATCAATCAACCCAATCCTCCTCAACCCACCCATCTTCCACTACCAACCCCAATCCTACCCCAACTTAGGTCTCCACTTCTTCCACTCCCAAACACAACCCAAGTTCGAACACCCTCACCACCCCGGGTGCACCCCACACTAGCTATCATCACCCCATCCCCAAAAGACCTTCCATTTCCCTTGGAGAGTAAAACCTCTACACCCCAAAGGGATGAGAATGAGATTGAGGTACATGAGGCCTCCCCCGATTGGGAAGAAGAATACGAGTCACAATGTCATGAGTTAGGCCGGGAAGTTCCCATCCCATGTGTAAGAAGCGCCCTGGCTCACACACCCGACCACCTAGAGGAGGAGAACACCATGGTCACCATCCCAACTGTGGGGGAAACACATGTCCAAGTTGAATAAGAAACCTCGCACAGTGGTCTCCACCCTCCCTAGTTGGGGCCGAGCTCATCTTAGGAGAACCCCTTTTATGTTGGCTGAAGGAGAACCCAATTAGAGATATCATGGCCCATGTTTGTCCTCCGATGGAACAAAACCTTCCTATAGTACCCTTATCCACCTATCACACCACAATCCAGTCATCCTATCATGTGGAAACATTAGGGGATCTTCTTAAGGGTCTATCTTGGCAAATGGAGTTAACTGGCATGTTGACCACTGTAGCCGACCGACCTAGGAGCCTTGACCTCCTACACCTATGTGTCGGGTCCATCTCCTCGATTTACACTGTGGGTTGCTACACTAGCGACCTTCTTCTATTCCTCCCTACACCTGATGAGCCCGATGCTATCCGCAAACTAGAGTTGCTTATCTCAGGTAGAACATCAAGCCCTCCATTCATGAACTTTGACCCAATTGTTCGATTAGAGGAGGATGACTCACCACTATGTGAGGACCATGAGGACCTAGAGTTCCTCTCCCTAGGTGACCCTTACCATGACCCCTTCGATCCCTTCCTATACCCACCCACCTTACTCACCACCAACCTTTTCCTACCCCAACCCACCAGGATAGACCAAGCCCACCTCTCTCTAGACCCGGCCCACACCAAGGGTATCATGACCATGGGAGAAATACACCTAGGAAACAAGAAAGTGTCCCACTCCTTGACACATACCTTCTTTGACCCCTATGACCCTTTTGAGTGGAAGCTCGAAGGCCACCCCACCACCCCACACAAGGAAGTCACCTATGGGAAAGGAATTCCTATGTCTTGGCACATCACACCTCTTGGCATGAATAGAAAGTCGGGTCCTTTCATACATGACACCCACATGTCAAGTCGGATGCATGATTGGTCCAAAGGTCCTCCCACATTCATCATTGGCCTTAAGCATGTTACGAACCTTCATGGATGTCCGGGACCCCCGGCATTTGTTATACCCATGCGCAATAGATTCTCCTATGGATGCCCCGGCCCTCCAACCATTGTTATAAAGTCCATGCATGATAGATCCATTTATGGATGCCCCGGTCCCCCTAAGTCCGTCAAAACCAATGTAACACTTGATAGGGCTGAATTTGGTTGTCCAGGCCCTCCCTTCATCTTTAGAGGACCATCATTCATGACACTGCATGGCACTATTCACAAACAAATCAACAATAGCAATGAGGTTTATAAGAAGTCAGCCGATTCCCACCGCAGCCACCAAGAATTCCAAGTTGGTGATTTTGTGATGGTGAGAACTGAGAGATTATTCCCTAGAAATATCTCAAAGTTGAGGTCTCGTGGAGCAGGCCCCTTTCAGGTGTTGAGACGCCTTGGCACTGATGCTTATGTGTTGGACCTCCTCGAGAAATACGGAGTAAGTCCCACTTTCAATGTAGCTGACCTGGTGCCCTACAAGGGTCCCACGGTGACACCCAGTGAGGAGATCCAGCCTATCCCACCCCTTGAGAGAGTCCCTACACAAACGAGAGCTCCATCCAGCACGAGAAACCAGCGTGATCAAGTAGAGCGGATATTAGGTGAACAGATCACCACCACACGGAGCAAGGCGTATGAGCAATATCTGGTTAGGTGGAAGGGACGGCCACCGTCGGATGACGCCTGGGTGAGTCGGGAGGATCTCCAGCAGCTGGACCCCGACCTATTGGAGCAGTATCACAACAGGGAGGGCCCCTACTTGACAGAGTCGAGCTCTTCGCGGCCCGGGGGAATTGATGAGGGCATCACCCATGATTCCCTCTGGCTCGGGACCTCCCTTCCTTTCGATGTGGGCCAGACTTGAGCTCCATGTCATCCAGGCCTCCACAGCACTTTGATGGATCACTTTGGTGTACTTTTTATCTTTATTTTGAGTCATCTTGATGTAATTTATCTTTTAATTGAGTCCAGTACCTATGTTATGTGGTTATGTTCCTAAGTCTAGTAGTCATCATGTGGGTGATGGGCCCAATCACTTGGGCTTGGCCCACTTGCACCCCCTTCCCCCTAGAAATGTGTCATTAGTCTTTTTAGCAGGGACTTTTTGTAGATTTGGAGTTCCCTATAAATAGGACTCCAAACCCTCCATTTGGAACTAATGAAAAAATTTGAGTTGAATATTGAAACCCTTGTGCTCTCTCTCTCTCTCACTCTACCTCTCTAGCTCTCTCTCTATTTCTCTCTCTCTCTCTCTAAAGGGGGCGAACCCCATTCTCTCTCCTCCCCACCCCCAATTTCAAAATTCACTCTCTCTCCTCCCTATTCACCTCTAATTAAGACCCCTCCCCCTTCCCCATACCTCCCATTTAATCCCCCTCCAACCCCTAGGTGGAATCCCCTTCTCCTAGGCACCTCTCCCTCTTCCCAAGCAACATTTCCCCTTCCCCATACAACCTTTCACCTTCCCAAGGGGGAATCCCTTCCCCCAAGCACCCCTTCCCCTCCCCAAGGCAACCCTTCCCATTCCCTAGGCCACCATTAACCCCTCCATTAACCCATCTCCCCATTCCCCTAAGCCCATTTGCGCCCCCCCCCCCTCTCTCTCTCACCTTCCACCCTTGGCCACACCTCCCTCCCCCTCCACCTGCTAGCTGCGACCCAGCCCTCTTCTCTAGCCTCTCCACCATCTCTACTCACCCCCATCCAAGCCCCACAGCCATTAGCCCTCTCCCCATTGCAGTCCCTTCACCCCTCCCCACCATTACCAACATCATTCACCTTCCTGCTCTATCCAGTTCGCAGGCAGCAGCAGGAGCCCGACTTGCAGAACCTGCCCTTAGGTCATTCGGCGTCGTCTGGAGGCGTACCATACATCGACGGAAAGGACGTCAAGATATCTTCGCAGCCGAGGTGGTCTCGCCTACATTCGACATCCCTACTGTCCGGAGGGTTCGTTCTCGTCTGACTGCGCAACTGGGACCTGAAACTGGACCAGAGCTGCAGTGCAGAAGCTCCCACGGCCACACCCCATCACTTCTAAAGACGTCGTCCAGACGGAGTTTTCTACATCCAATCTACTTCCATCAGCAGAAGACGGCAACCCGTTTGGCATACGGAGGAACGTTTTCCAATTTTTCTCCCCCGGGTGTGCAGATCAGGCCACTCAGGACCTGACCAGACACCTCCCCACTCAACGGGCTCTCCCTCTCTGCCCCGACATCGTCTGGTGCCCTCCCTGGTGGCCATTCGAAGAGGACTTGTCTGCGGTCGTTCTCGTTTTGGTCTCGTCTTGTTCGGGCCTCGGGAGCGGTCGTGGCACCCAGATCTTTCTGCTACTGCATCCTGGAACCAAAACAAGTTAGAGGGCAGAGCACATGTTCCAGGGTCCACTCCGACCGGTGGTGACGAAGGAGCCATCCACCAAAATTCACCAGTGTACCAGGGTCAGTTAGCAACAATTCGGCACTAGTTTCGGTGACTTCCGAACTCGGGGGAGTGCACAGCGGCAACTACACCGACTCCCTATCCTGCTGTTCCAGACTTGGGCAGATTCGGCAGGGTGCTCCATCGGCACAATTCAAGAAAATCTCCCCACCCCGCCTGGCCGGATTAGCGCCCCTCCCTGCGTGGAGGTAGTGTTTGAATGTAACCTCTATTTTCCCCACCCCACGATCACCCTCCTGTGCGAGGAGTAGTTTTGTACTAGCAGGTCTTCGGCCGAAGCTTCATCGACGTAGTGTGCGGGGAACCCACACTTCCCCGCTCGCCTATCGTCTCCGAACGGGGTTGGTTTCTTCAAACCAACCAGGTGAGCTTCTTCCCTTTCTCTCCTCTGTATTTGTTCACTTAATATCTGTGAAACTAGTCCGCTGGTCGGTGAGAGAGCGCTCATTCCCGGAGCTTCCAGTTTATGTGCGGTCACCGTGGGCTAAAGTGAGAGAGTGACCCAATGCCCTCAAGGCACCTGGTCCGCCCTTGATTTTGGGCACTGTACCCTTAGGAGGGAAAACCATAGCCTTGTTGGCCCTCTACCAGCAAGGGTCTTGTTCCACCACCTCGACTCGGCATCACAGAGTCACCACGGGTAACGGGTGTGCACAGTGGGTCGGCGATTTCCAATCAACCTCGAGTCTTACGATTGTGTTTGCGAATAAGGTCCAAGGGCCCACATTCACCTACTGCATTCTTCATCATTTGCCTTAGTGTGTCACGTCACATTCGGCGTCTGATATGCTTGGGTCGATGCCCTTCAGGGGCTGACGAATCCGATGTCTGGCTTTATTGGGCCGCCTGACGTGGGCCGTTGGCTGTCAGAGGTTTGCTATGCGCTATATGGACCTTGGGCAGACACGGGCCTAGCATTAATTGGCTGTGCATGTGCCGTATGGATTTTACCCTCCTCATTAACCATCTGCACAAATAATAGATCATGTGCAGCAGTGGAGGGTACATAAAATACTCTAAAAAAATCTCTAACTACATCTATACATGCATGTCTATCATATGCTACTAGTGGGACTGGTGCTGATGGTGCTCAAACCCTAGACGTGGAGGAAGATCATGATCCATCCGGTGCTGGTGGTGGGGGAATCCTAAACGTGAAAGACGATGCCCCTGCTCTGCTGCGAGAAATATATCCCTCCCAAAATTATGTCTAAAAGTAATCTCGGACATCCTCTAGAACTAAGGAGCATGCACGTCAATCCTATCCCACTCCCGTGAGGTGCTCTGCAAATCTGTGTATGCTGGTGATATGTGTTGGGGTGCAAGGCACGGATTCAAAAGGGGGGTTGAATGAATCCCCTTATAAAACTCTTGCCCAATTAAAAATTAACTGAAACAATCAAAGATGCGGAATAAAAATAAACTAGGATCTAACGAGTCTGAAGGACAGAGATGATCTCAATCAAGCTTAGAAGGTGCAATCACCTACTGCTCTGGACATAGAGTGACGACACCTGAACACATGGGATCTTTCAGAACCAGAATCAAGTAGATAGTATGCAACCCAAGACTCACGCTAGATAAAAGATTCAAATCGGCCTATGCATACATCTAGTGAATCGAATAAGGCAATCAAACCACAATAGACAAGGGAATTTTTAGGTGGTTTGGTCCGCAGACCTATGTCCACCCCACACTCAAACCCAAGTGTGGCTTTCGCTGATACACAGCTTAAACCGCTGGGCTTCACAGCTTGCCTACACTAGCTGAGCGTCACAGCTTGCTTTCGCTGGGCAATACAGCTTAGCCATCCGCTACCTAACAGCTTGACCCGCTGGGCAATACAGCTTAGCCGACCAGAGGAATCCTCCTCTGCAACAGTTGGGCAATACAGCTTGGCCATCCAGAGGAACCGATCCTCTGCTACTGCTGAGCAACACAACTTGCTCTATTGACTAACAGCTTGAAATATAGAGTGTAAAAGAAAATAAGAAATGAGAAATCACAGCGACATAAAGTTGTATACGATGATAGCACAAATGTGGCTCTCAGGGAGCAGACTGGCCTAGATTTGATCCAAGGTCCAGTGGAACTAATCTTCAGGAAAGTCTTCTATCTTCTTCTCCTCTAGCTCTTTCTTCACTCTCTCTCTATCTCTCTCTCCTTCTCTGGATCTCACGAGCTTTCTCACTTTCACTTCTGCTCTGCTCTACTATTGTTCTCAGATGATTCATGTTCTTCTATTCTTCTCTTTTTCTCCTCGGTATATCTTGTTCGCAGGAGGAAGGTCATTTATATTCGTTTTGTCTAGGACCCACGAGCTCACGTACTCGGCGTGTGGAAGGCTCGTTCCCGCCAAGAAGCTTCAGGAAGCTTTCAGCCACGTGTCAGAATCTCAATGTTTAGCTGTCCACGTGGCAACTTCTTCAAATAATGATCAGCCTTGGATCATGTGCCAGTTGTTTGTTCTACTTTTCTCATGTGCTCCTGTTCTTCTAATCCTCGTAAGTAAGGTACTCAGGTGCACATAATATGCCCGAACTATGGTTTTCCTCAATTGATCACTTGCGTGCTTAAGTTCCATATAAATGCATGCACCGACTTAGTTTGCTGTTCTGAGGAAAGTTTTCACCGAATTGCTTCACACATTGCACCGAGCTTGTTCTCTCGAGACCGGACATTGCACTGACCTGGTCGTGCTGGAGAAGGCATCGCACCGACTTGCTAGAGTAGTCGTGCTTGCAAAGACGTTGCATTGACTTGCTCATGTAGAGAAGGGATGCTTCAACTTTGAAGCTCATCCATATGAAAATCTGTTCACACGGCAATCAAATGCACAGACTTAATATGGCGTACAAGCTAGTGTGCACGAGCTCAGTAGATGTTATTCAAGAGAGTATGCACAGACATAACCTGAATGTAGAGTAAAGAAATGCACAAACTGCGTGTGTGCAAGGCAAGGAATGCAGTGACTCTATGCATGCAGAGTACAGGCTCTGCACAGACTGAAAATACCATGGGCAAGGATGCACAGACTTTATAAAGCATATGAACTAATGTGCACGGA
Source organism: Amorphophallus konjac (assembly GCA_022559845.1). Lineage (NCBI taxonomy): Eukaryota > Viridiplantae > Streptophyta > Magnoliopsida > Alismatales > Araceae > Amorphophallus > Amorphophallus konjac. The sequence goes on from JAHNEJ010002310.1 coordinate 85,797, forward strand.
CCTTTATATGCTTATAGCAAGAACAGCACCGAGTATGCATGTGTTTCAACAAAAGTATGCACGGACTATGAAAAGAACAAATGGAACCGTGTTTTGCACAAGACAAAGCTTGCACTAAATTTTATAAACTCTCAACAAGAATTGCACTGAATTTTATAAACTCTCAACAAGAATTGCATTGATTGCTACAGTGGAATGCACCGAGGCAAAACTTGCACCGAGGCAGAAAATACACTGACCTCCAATATGCTTAGACGTAGTCATGCATCGACTCTAAGCCACATGCGACGCACGATAAGACACACACATGCACTATCTCTAGGCCACCATGAGACGCAAGGTAAGACGTAGAGACACGTGAGGCACATGAGACGCAGACGTAATATGAGATGCATACTTGCACTGACCTTAGGCATGAGACGAAGGATGAGACGCTAGGTAAATGTACTAACCCTGAGTGTGCTGAGACGCAACATGAGACACACAAGTGCATGAGATGCAAGAATGAAACACAAACGTGCACTGACCTGATGTTCTATAGATCTAGAAGAGAGAATGCACCGACCTATATTGCATGCGTGCAGCACCAAAGCTTGCACCGACCTTATGATCACATGCACAGACCTTAGTTAGGATATAGCCATACTAGCATCGACCTTGATGCATAGAGCAATGACATGCACACCAACTGTTCGATGAAATGCACACAACTGTCTACATGAATAAATGAACTGTGCATGGACCTTCAGCATGTACAGACCCAAAATGTTGCACATACCTCACGCAAAGCTAACACAGACTTTATATGCAACCAAATTGAAGTCTGAGATATCTGTACTGACCTAAACATGTATCGGACTTGGATGATCATTGACTTTACCTGTCAGAAGCTGATTCACATTTTACCAGAGATTGACTTGCTGTCAATTGGAGTTGACTGTTGACTTTCTTTTCATGTCTTCTTGAATCATCTTTAGAACCTGTTCTGACATATTTCATAAGTGATGACATCATCAATGAATGCATCACAATTAAGTGATCACGGTCGTATATAAAGAGATATAATATTTGTCATCATCAAAACTTCAGAACCACATGGGACATAACAATCTCCCCCTTTTTGATGATGGTAATATTATGAGTCATTGCAATAGATTCAGCATGATGATTAAGCCAATATGAGCATTCAAGTATGAAATATGCAATGAGCACTCAAGACAAATGACTCACACAAATTCTCCCCCTTTGACAACATCAAAAAGGAAATGATTCAAAAACTCCCCCTGAACAGGTACTCTCTTGTGACATAGCTGAACCACAGGGACATTCAAGAATTCTCCCCCTTTGATTAATACCATGAATACCAATGTTTGGGTTTTCGTATGCTCCCCCTGAATGAATGCACTCAAACAAATTATTTGGAATATGTGATATGAATGATATGCAGTTGACTATATGAATGAAACCATGACATGAAGACCATGCGAGTGACTCAGACAGAAGAAGAAAAAATCTGATAGACAAACTGAATGGTTGTTCATTGACAAGGCAAACCGAGCACAGGTTCTTCTAGTATAAGAATTCAGATTTATGCATACAAGAATTATGTGGTTTAAAAATTATGAAAGTTAGAGAATAGTCACTTCACTCTATTGAAAAAATAATCAGTGTGAACTCTTAATAGTGGAGAACCAGAAGAACATGATGCATGTCAAATTTTGTCTTGCTTCATCTTAATTATCTAAATATCAGTGTATCTAACAGGAGAAACCAGAACATGTATTGGGATTAAACAAAAACACAGTTCTGATCTAAAGTTCAAAGGAGCAGTGTCAATTTTTCTATTCTTTTCCTTACTCTTTTAGAACAGTCAAGTATAACCTTACCTTTTGACATAAGAGCACACGTTTGTCAGATGCCAGTGCTCCTAGTTACTCAACAGGGTTTACTATTCTATTTTAGGTTTAGTGTTCACCTTTCTTGTAAGGGTACATGTTTATCAGACGCCAGTACCCCTAGATACTCAGTGAGACTAACCTTTAATGATTTTCTGAACAGAGATAACTTGAAGCACTTCATGACATGAGTTTATCTTCATTTCATTGATGAAGTACCCAGTTTCTTAGTGCATTCAATCATTACTCTGCCATTGGCATGAATGATTTATCATTTTAACACAACTGCTCATTTGATTTTCAGAGAGTGTTGTTTAAAAACAATACAAGCTTCCGAGTTTTCTCAACCAAAACATCCTGAGTCTAGACAATATCAGATTTAGAAAGACTCCAAAAGATATGATATGTGCTAGTTGATTGAGAACTAATAAAAGTGTTTCACGATCCTTTTTCATTGAGTTTTATTTTTAGTCTCTAAAGTTCATTAGGTTTAAACCTTCAATACATTCAAGGTACATCACTACTTCTTATAGAAGAAGATGACTGGTTTTAGCAGCTTTGATAAATGAGCTTGACTATCAGTTTGACATCATTCATATTCAGAATTTTCAAAAACTTTCCTGACAGTATGCATGAGACATAATATAAGCACATGTGAGTGAGATTCAAGCATTACCCTAATTAACTCCCCCTGTCTATATGCCATGTACGACACTTGTGAATGCAACATGTAGAATGAACACTATGCATGGAGTTACATGAATTATGCTCATGAGAGTCTAGACTGCTCTATATGAAGACTTGACCCTTAGTACTTGGCGGAGGCTATCCTCTACGCATGATGTGGGTTTCCAAACAGACATAATATGTCCTTCTCCTAGTGTACCATTTAATATACCATAGGGTCATGCAAAGGAATGCAGTGCAGGGCAGTCCTATATGCATTGTCAAAAACACTTCAGAGTATGCAAAATAATGTAATTGGATATGCCTATGTGAAAATATATGCATGATCTAACAAACATATGCATTGAGAGACTCCTTGATAATCATGCAAATGATATGTAGACATCAGACACATGCATTATCTGCACAGCAAATTCAGATTTTTCAGAGTGTGATGTTCAGTTCAATCCTAAATTGATATATCCACAGATTACTCAACATGTGCAGATATGAACATATATGCATGTAGTTCCGATTAACAAGTCAGACATGTTATTCAGCTTACTGAAAGAAATTAAGAACAACTCAAGTAACCAAACCTGTAAGCATGCTGAATTGGGGTCTTACCGTCTCAGGTGCCTTGACTTATTAACCCCTTTTATTCCTTTGCCCAAGACACACCTGTAAAATAGTTTCTCATTTTGCATTTTTAGGTACCCAAGAGTTCTTGGGTCCTGTAGTGTTAGTGGCACCTCTGAAGGGTGCTTTCCACAATCTTTGAGCATGTAAATTATCAGACTTCATTAGCTTGCAATCACTCATAGAGTGCCCAAAGCCTCCACAGTAATGACATGATATAACAGACCTTGAGTTCGTTTTATGCACATTGATATAAGCATGGAATCTATGTGCATTAACATGAAAATATCTGTTATTAGCATGAGCATATTATTTTCCATAACCTGCCGTCCAGCAATCAGAAGCTCGGTGGCCTGACCTTCCACATTCAAAACATGCAAGAGATTTTTCCTTAAAAGCAAAATTATTTCTACCAAAAGCATTTTCTTTTGTAGGAAGGTTGACATGTCTAGAGTTGAATTTTCTGCCTTGAGCGTGCCAACAGTCCTTGACTGTGTGGCCATGCTGTCCACAGTGAGAGCAAGTAGAAGAGTTTCTTCTATGAAAACCTGACCAGAATTCAATAGCCATATGACCAGACTTGTCAGATAAATGACAATGAGGTCTCCTTGGAACAGTGGTTCTCCTTGGAGCCTTGAACTCATTCTTCTTCAAGAACCAGCAATCATGCTTTGCATGACCAGATCATCCACAATGGGAACATTTGAGTTGCCTCTTCTGGGCAAACTGATTCATGGGTGAGCTTTTAGTAAAATGCACATGTGTATTTCCCAAATTTTTAATTTTCTTCATTCTCTTACGAGCATTCAATTCATCAGATTTCAGGATATAACAACTGTGCATCATATGGACAAATCTTCCACAATAATGGCATGAAGTTTTCTTTGCATGAATGTGTGAAGGTGCATATGACTTGTGTGCTACATTCTTTGTGCCAACAGGAATATTTTTAATCTTTTTCTGTGAGATTTCTTTCTTTTTCAGTTTCTGAGTTTGTTCTGTAGTTTTGGGACTGACAGTGGATTTTTGATTTTTCTGAGCATTGAATTCAAAGATAGGTACACTACATGTGCTAGTTGGCTCAGAGCTACACACAAATGAAGTGTGAAGCTTACTGTCAAAGCCCTTTTTATTTGCCGGGTTGAAACCCAGACCCTCACGTTGGAAATTGATTTTACAACCAAGGAGCTTATCCAAATTATCCTTTTCACTCACAATTTTTTCAAGAGATTTGTTCAAGTCAGAGATTTTAGATTCAAGTTTTGAAACATGGAGCTCGTATCCAGCTATTTTCTTTTCATAACAAATAGTATTATCATTCAACATTTGATTAACAGTTTTTAGACTTTTAATTTCATGTTCTGCATTTACCAACTCATCAGAATTATCCATGCTCACGCATTTACCTTTTTCAAATGTGATTAGTCTCTCAGACATAGCTGTGTTTAGATGTTTCAACTTGTTAACTTCCTCTTTCAGTTTACTGTTTTGCTCCTAGAGTTCATCATCAAACACCCAATCATCTAAGGAAAATTGACATTCATAAAACATTTCTTGTTGTTTTTCATATTGAAGTTTGTCGAGATTTTTCTGAAGCTCTAAATTTATTACTCTATTAGCCTCCAGTTTTTCAGAAATCAATCTATTTTCACTTTCAAGATTCATTGATTTACATTTTTGTGTAAACCAATTTGTTTCATAAGCGTTTCTTTTTCAGATTTCAAATGATCTAGATCTGAAGTAACAGAATCAAAATCTTTTAGTTGTCTTCTAAATATGTCATTTTCTATTTTCAGGAGTTCCAAGTCCTCACCTCCAGAATTAGCATTCACATGATTATTTAACTTCTTTTTCAAAGATTTATTTCATTTTTTCAACTGTTCGCAAGAACCAAGCAAATCATTATATGCTCCAATCCAATCATCCACAGTATAATTATGAAATTCAGAAGGTACCTCATATTCATCTTCTTCTTCATTTTCTTCTTGTTGTCCATCATCGTCAACCATCAGACATGTGTTGTGATTCTTGGTAAGCTTCAGTTTCTCCAAAATCTCCTTAGTAGACCTACAAGAAGAAACACATGAAATTAGAACTTTGTCAAGTGATGCTTTCATTAAATCTAATGCTCTAGAGTTGACAGAGTTTTTCAATCTATCCTTATCAATCCATTTAGATTTATCCCTCGATAATTTATGTGGACCGTGAACCATTACCTTCCAAATATCAGGATCTGTTGATCTTACATACCGATGCAAGTTCTCCAGCCATAGATCGAAATCATTATCACTGAAGATCGACAGATGAGCCATCGAAGGATGACTTACCAATAATAGATCTAAGGGTGATGTAAGAAAAATGCACCAAAGTCAAACAACAGCAAGGCATGACACCAAATCAGCAAAACAAAGCACCGAACATAGAGAGACAAGTCCCTCTTTGAAATGCACTGACCTTTTATATGCTTAGACGTAGTCATGCACCGACTCTAAGCCACCTGAGACACACGGTAAGACACACACATGCACTGTCTCTAGGCCACCATGAGACGCAAGGTAAGACGTAGAGACACGTGAGGCACATGAGACGCAGATGTAATATGAGACGCATACTTGCACTGACCTTAGGCATGAGACGAAGGATGAGACGCTAGGTAAATGTACTGACCCTGAGTGTGCTGAGACGCAACATGAGACACACAAGTGCATGAGACGCAAGAATGAAACACAAACGTGCACCGACCTGATGTTCTATAGATCTAGAAGAGAGAATGCACCGACCTATATTGCATGCGTGCAGCACCAAAGATTGCACCGACCTTATGATCACATGCACGGACCTTAGTTAGGATATAGCCATACTAGCATCGACCTTGATGCATAGAGCAATGACATGCACACCAACTGTTCGATGAAATGCACACAACTGTCTACATGAATAAATGAACTGTGCATGGACCTTTAGCATGTACACACCCAAAATGTTGCACAAACCTCACGCAAAGCTAACACAGACTTTATATGCAACCAAATTGAAGTCTGAGATATCTGCACTGACCTGAACATGCATCGGACTTGGATGATCATTGACTTTACCTGTCAGAAGCTGATTCACATTTTACCAGAGATTGACTTGCTGTCAATTGGAGTTGACCGTTGACTTTCTTTTCATGTCTTTTTGAATCATCTTTAGAACCTGTTCTGACATATTTCATAAGTAATGACATCATCAATGAATGCATCACAATTAAGTGATCATGATCGTATATAAAGAGACATAATATTTGTCATCATCAAAACTTCAGAATCACAAGGGACACAACAATATGATGTCTATCGTATCTACAATGCACATGTCGATCACCCTCAATAGTGTACATGTGCTCCTACATAGGGTAGCGTCGTCCATACATGATGACCTGCAAGTGTTGAACAATTTTGCATCAGTGACTTGAATGGCAAGTGCAAAAGTCAAGACATTAAGAAATAAATGATTAATATATAGTTGCATACAAATATATGCAAATGATACATACTCCTAATCATATGGGCTTAAACTCAGCCACATCCCATCTCCAAATAATCTTACATTATGCGTACTCCTCAAATAGGACAAGTAGTCTTCATATTTCAAGGAACTTGCATAGTGCTCCCGCTCCCAGTACATGTGTAAGTAGTGTTCATACTCTTGGGAACCCTGTGAGCACACGACCGATAGTGGCGCGGTTGAGAGCTGACTATATCCTTTGGTATATTACGGCATTGAAGCATAGCCATGAGGATATGGGTACGATGAGGAGAATACACTACTGCTCTCAGCATCGTCATGATATCTGGGCTGCTGCTGTCATGATCATCCATACTCACTGCCAGAACTGTGAGAGTCATGTATGCTCATCCTCTCAAAATTAGACAACATACCTTGATAGTTGGTACTGTCTGCAACAGGACTTTCATAGTAGGGATCTCAATAATCAGTTGTCCATCTAGCCCCTGGTGGTGGAGCACCGTGGTCCTCATCCTGTGTGGCATGTGTGAAGTGTTGCTCCTCTGTCCATACCATGCCTTCGTGATGACCACGTTTGTGGGCCCCATGACCTCTATCTTGACCACTACTATACTCTTGGCCACCACCACTAATATCTCTACGACAACTTCATTGACCACCATGAGAACTGCCACCACTATGGGACAAAGAACTTGCCAGTGTACTATCGTTATCGGTGTCATTACTCCCACTGATACGAGGCTCTACGGATGGCTCGGGAGTGTCATCATTGTGAGCGACGTCACGCGGTTCAAGGAGCGAAGAAGACGCGGAGCGCGCGGGCTCCTCTTGTTTGCTGCAACACAGAAATAAGAGAAAAGAGAAGGGGCCACCACGGGAGATTGCTCCGGCGGGGCAAGCGGGACAAATGTAATATAGCAAGATATGGGGGTTAAACGGCCATAGCGAGAAGTGACTCGCCGCGGCCTCGGGGGGACGGGAATGGTGCAAAAATCAAATAGCAAGAATTGAAACGGCCATTGGGGAAGTGACTCGCCGCGGCCTCGAGAATACGAGCAGATAAGAATATAACAGAATATAAGGAGAATATAAAGAATAGGAATTTAAACGGCCATTGGGGAAGTGACTCGCCGCGGCCTCGAGAATATGAATAGATAAGAATATAACAAAATATAAAGAGAATATAAGAACGGGAATTTAAACGGCTATTGGGGAAATGACTCGCCGCGGCCTCGAGAATATGAGTAGATAAGAATATAACATAATATAAAGAGAATATAAGAACGGGAATTTAAACGGCCATTGGGGAAGTGACTCGCCGCGGCATCGAGAATATGAGCAGATAAGAATATAACAGAATATAAAGAGAATATAAGAACGGGAATTTAAACGGCCATTGGGGAAGTGACTCGTCGCGGCCTCGAGAACATGATGTGATCGTCAGGGGCCAAAAGACCCCAAAATAAAGAAAGTGATCGCGCCTACCTCAAGAGCGGGAGATGGCGGGTTGCTTCTTCCTCCCCCTTCGGCCGGCCGACAGAGAGGGCTTTCCTTGGGTACCCTTGCAAAATAACGACAAATAAGTAACGAGTGGATTAGAAAGATGAAGGTGTAGTATTCAAATCCTTGCGATAAAAATAACGAAATGATGGCAAGACACACACTTGGTTGGTGTTGTCTTTAAACCCCTCTCGGATACGAGTAGGAGGAAATGCGATGATGGATGCAAGAAGTATATAAGAAGAGGCGCCCTTATGAAGGAGGATAGAGGATGCAAGATGATGAATGCAAAAGAACTACGAAGAAAGGGAAAGGATTGGCTTATTGGATGTGCCGATGGCGAAATCCGACGGAGCTCCGGCAGCGTAGGGACGACGTGGAAGCGCGGTGGATGAAGACGACCTTCCTCTCGCGAGCGTAGGCACCCGACAAGCCAGCAGAACCTCCACCTACAAAAGACCCCACGGGTTAGAAATGACTCTAGCAGCCTCTGGGCTCCGGCAGCCTATCGGACCTCTTAGAAGCTCCCTCAGAACTGAGGGGGTGGGCCTCTATTTATAGGGCTCCGGAGGGTGGATGCGTCCAGGACCCTGGACACCTCCATCAGGGTAAAAAAGATATTTTATTCTATTTTTATTCATTTTTTCTGAATATTTTCATGGAGGCGTCCAGGGTCCCGGACGCCTCCATAACTCCCACCGAACTCCACCGAAAGTCGGACGCGGTTTAACACAATGCGTGGTTTTGGAGCGGTGACCCGTGATTTGGAAATGGGCGCCTCCAGCCGGCTGGACGTCTCCACAATTGGATTTTTTCACACACAACAAATCGTCGATCGGTGGGCGGGGCCCCGTGAGTGAGTTGATGGAGGCGTCCAGGGGCTTGGACGCCTCCAAGAAAATAGATTTTTATTTTTTTTGTTTTGTTTTTTATGCCAACTGGCATTTTATATTTTATATTTTTGTTTTCATGGAGGCGTCCAAAGACCTGGACGCCTCCATTAATATATATATATATATATTCATTTTTTAGTTTGAAAAATAAATAAAAATAATGGGGGCGTCCAGGAGCCTGGACGCCCCCATGAAGACCCGCATGGGTCCTCAGACAAGGAGTTGGCAGCCGCCCAATAGACACCCTTCCTGGTTTCGGAACCTTCCGATGCGTCTGACTGGTGTTGATGCCGTCCAAATGCCGCAACGAGATGATTTCCGGATGCCGAAAAGGGCGGAAGAAGACTCAAGAAAAGGAAGCATTCGAGCGATTCAAAATGCGTAAGCCGTCGCGGGGCGTCGTATAGTAATATGAGAATTTCTCAGGAGACGTCAGGAATAGCTTGTCTACAGCTGCCCCGCCTTGGCGTCTGCTTTGCAAGGGAGCGACACGTAGTGGAATGGTATCGAAGTGGAGTGAAATGAAGTGGGAGCAGACTGATAAGTTGATGCCAAGGTGTGATGAGACACGCTTTTGACGTTACTGTTTGGAATCTTGCCTGAAGTTTCAATGAGGCGACCTTGAAGAAGGTCTTTCAAATATTGACGATTGCTTGGACGAAGATCAAATAAGGGAGGGTGAGATGTGTGCTCATGCATGAAAAATAAAGGAGACCAACTTCTCGGTGTGGAAGTACCTGGGTCATAAACCTGTAGGTTTCACCTTTGGTGAGCGGTTACCAGCCAATGTGGAAGTGCTGCGGCCAAGGTGGGTCAAACAAGGTAAAAAGTAAAGAAATATCTGACAGTCTGTCCAAACAAGGGTATCCTTTGGAAGAGCAGCGTAGGGCCGTTTCAAGGAAACTCAGTATTTCATTCGGAGTGGAATATCTCATATTTGTAAGAATTGAAGCACAGCGACTTTCGCAATCGAATAACTTGAATGATCTTCCGTAATAAATCAAAGTCCTATATGAATGCATGCTGGGCTTAAAGAAAAATTTAAAACAAACTAAAATAGAAAATAGCCAAGGATAATATTGTCAACTTGTTAAGAACGTGTCAAGATACCGATCCGGTGAGCCGACACTGGGCTGGGGCCCGTTTATCCGCGCACCAACTCACTGAATGGAACCGTCGTCCCCATGCTACCACAAGTTAACGGCCTATCCGTACAACCCAAATTCTTCCGGGATCATCACTATTTTTTGTTGAAGGGGAACTCAAATCCCAGATTCGTTCGGGCCGCGAGGTCCTTGACATGTTCTAGTAGCGTAGGTATCATATACTACGATACATGACATGGTGGGACCAACCATTGAAAGGTGGGACAGGAGATAGGACAAAGACGTCCGTTAGTAAAACCTGCACAGGCCAGCATGGATTAATAACATCAGAAAGTAACAGAATCGTAACAGAATCGCACCACAATGGAAAGGAGATCTAGCCAAAATCCTAACATTGACTGCTAATGTGACATATTCTGTCCTGTAACGATCTTCCCTTCCTATAAGAACTCCCCTTAGGATAGTTCATTCAAATGCACCAAGGTGGGTTTTGGAAGCTCAGGAGGAAAAGGAGAGGAGAATCTAGAGATTTCAGGATGGAAGGAGAGTCTTCCCGCGTTATGAAGAGGAGCAGGCCTAGCAGCGAGATCAGGCAACTCTCCGACCTCGAGGGTCATCTGAGTGGGACGATCATGTCGCATATGGTAAGCTAATTCATTTCAAATTTCTCCACGTGAACCTTCTTCTTACTTCCTTCCTTTCTTCTTCTTTCTTTTCTCTTCCAGCCATATCCACTCTTCCCGGGCCCGAGGAAGTTTTCCAAATTGTCATGGCTTTCAAAGTTAACTTCCAACATATCCATCGGCATGAGGGCCATACTCTCGAAGTGGCATCTGCAGGGGCTCCTTATTCACGCCAAACACTACGAGAAGATTCGTATGGACTGGGCGGCTATGGGGGCACTAGTGGAGATCTGGCATCCCCAGACCCATACTTTTATCTTCCCGACCTTCGAGGCGACCATCCTCCTCGAGGAGGTGGAACTTCTGCTCGGATTGAAGAAATTCAAGAGTGGCGGGAAGGTGAAGGCTATGCGGATGCTGACATGGGGGACTTCCGAAAGTATCCTTGGAAGCTTCATGCCACCCGACGCAGCCCGAAAGGTTCGTACTCAAAAGGGAATTGATTTGCAAAAGCTCGCGGAATGGGTCATGGAGGCCCTGAGAGGGTTACCAGACGATGACTATTTGGAGGGAATCATGAAAGGGTTCACCATTTGTCTGGCGGGTGCTCTCTTGTTTCCTTATACCGACAACATGGTGGAGGAAGACCAACTGAGTGCTATCTGCGGGACCTGGCGTGGAAAGATGGTGGGACCCGCTGTCCTTGCCTACCTGTATAGTGGCCTTACTGCCTCGAGCATGGGTAAGCCTCCTTTTGGTTGCACACTTGTCCTGAATTACTGGCTGGATTTGCATTTCAAGTTTGATCACCGTGAGGGAATGCCAACCGCTTCGAAGCTCTTCCAACAAAGCCCCCTTTATCACATAGCCGATGTGTTACGCTTCGGTGGCACCGTGGCGAACCGTGTTCCGTGGCTAAAGAGACGTGAAGACTGGCGGTCTCACTTTCGAACCGTGACACAAAGCTTCTTCTCTTGGGCACCGACATGTTTACTCCTGCTTGAGCTCCTCATGAGGTCTTCTTGTGAAGTTGATCTCCAACTGATTGGTGCGACCGAGTTTGTCCTTTACAACGCGCATCGGTGCTGCCTCCAGATCGGTATTCCACGTCATTCGTTCCCACCACCGACTGGCATCATTCCTTTGAAGAAGAGAGAGTTGGGCACTGAAGCGGATGCGAAGGAAGCGAAGGCCGTCAAAGCACCCTGGAAGACAAGTGTTGCGGGAAAGGCCTTAGCGCATGTGGGGGAAGAATGCGAGCTGTGGAGAGCTTATGTAACCGAACTGGGGAAGTTAAGGCCTAAGGCGCCTAAGCCCCTGATGTAGCTCGTTCTGCTTTCTGATGGAATAAAATCTGACATTTTGATGTTTTGGACCACGTTCCCTTTGTTATGATTTTTATTTTTCCATTTTTCTATTTTTGTGTTTTCTTTCTTTTTATGTACCTATTTATTCATAATATGATCATATGTAAACATATATATTAAAAAAATTATTTTTAATGGGGGCGTCCAGGGGCCTGGACGCCTCCAATTTTTTTATTTTTTATATATATATATTTTATTTGGGGGGCGTCCAGGGGTCTAGACGCCCCTACAATTTCTTTTTTATTATTTTTTTGGATTTTTGTTTGGGGGCGTCCAGGTGCCTGGACGCCCCTAAGTTTTTGAATTTTTGAAAAGGAAAGAAAAAAGTGGGGGCGTCCAGGCGCCTGGACGCCCCAAAAAAAAGGATTTTCTTATATAAGGTGGGCCTCACCCCCCTTTCACTTCTACTGTTCATTCTGACGACTCGTTCACTCTAAACGACCCATTCCCAATTCCAATGGAGCAAGGAGGCCCGAGCAAGGGTGGGGAGAAGCGGAAACGACGGGCTCGTCGTCCGAGGAGGCTGAGAGATGACGCCGAGGAGGCTGCCATGGCGGAGGAGATTGCCGTGGAGGAGGAGGCTCCTCTTTTGGCCGTGGAGGGCCCTGCAGGCGCTGGTGACGCGGGAGAGGACGAGCACGATCCGGTAAGCCCCTTAGACTTCTATTCTATTGGTTTACTGGGCTAAACGGGCGGACGAGAGGCTGTGTGGAGAAGGCCGGGGAGTGAGGGAAGGAGGCGTCCAGGGTCCTGGATGCCTCCAAACATTTTTATTTTTATTTTTATTATTTGTTCTTTTTTTGGGGTTATTACGTAAATAAAATAAGGTAAGGAGGCGTCCAGGACGGTGGACGCCTCCACGATAATATATAATATTTATTTATTTTTGTTTTGATTTTTTGATTAAAAATAAAGAAATAAAAATAGGAAGGGGGCGTCCAGAAGGTTGGACGCCTCTAAAAATATATATATAATAAATATTATGTACAGTATTATTATTTATTATTATCCATGATTCTGATGTCTTGCCCTGTTGGTTTTGTGGTGTGCAGAGCGTGATGAAGGGCCGGATCAGCTAGTCTCTAGTGGTGGCAGCGTACCGTGGGCTGCCAGACTTCCAGAGGGCGCGTGTGGACGCCATGGGCTTTGGAGCCTTCCTCAGGATCGAGCCCTTCCGGCTCGACCTTCCTCTTATCCAGGCATTGAGGGAGCGGTGGCATGCCCCGAGTCGGGCGTTTCTGATGCCCTGGGGGCACATGGTGCCAACACTTGAAGACGTAACTCGGATCACCGGGCTATGAGTTGACGGAGAGGCGGTCAGCGGGGTCACCTACCCCGACTATCGAGAGAGTGCCCTGGACCTGCTGTGGTTAGAGACGAGCGTGACCGACAGAGACAGCAGTGTAGTCGGCCGAGTGGAGATTATGGAGGCGCTCGGATTCGTCGACCCGCGCCAGCGGGTTAGCGAGACTGGAGCGGAGTTTCTGGCACGACTGGAGGGAGATGCCCGTGCAGCTTTCACCCAGGACCCGAGCGAGCGGGAGCTGGTGGATCTAGACCTTTGGAGGTTTCTTTTCTTCTTCCTGGGCCGCCTTCTACTGGGGACGAAGGGGGATGGCATCCACTGTCGCTTCCTCGGGATCCTGGCGGACCTTGACAGAGTGGGGCACTATGCGTGGGGAGCGGCTCTGCTTGCCCATTTGATTGATGATCTCTCCCAGACTTCAGAGAGGGAGACGACAGTCAGCGGCTTCGCACCTTTTCTCCAGGTACACAATTTATTTATGCATTTTACCGTAGTTAAATATGCAATTACTCGTGCTAATGATGTATGATGGATGCAGGTGTGGAGTTATTACTACTTCCCGATGGGGAGGGCCAGGCAGGGGAACAGGAGAACCGTTCCTCTAGCGGGACAGTGGAGGCCGGTCGTGGTAGCGGCACCACACGGTTACCAGCTGGCGTCGCTTCGTCGGGAGCTGAGCGAGTATCCCGAGGCCATGGTATGATGGTATGATTTTTTTTGTTTTTATGCATGCGACTCAATTAACCTAACATGATGCATGTGTGGCAATGCAGGTGGTATGGAGGCCCTACCTGGGCATGGGCGATGCTGGCCAGCCCTGGGTTGTAGCGGGTCTTCCTCGTTTCGGGCGGGACGTGTGGGTCCATTGCCTGAACGAGATCGAGCCGTTGCGGCTCAGGCTAGTGATGAGGACGTTGGGGCTAGCCCAGGAGTGGGGCGATATAGACGAGCCGGTCCGCATCGTGCGGAAGACCAAGGGGAAGGCGAAGATCGTGGATTGGCGTACGCGCTTCCTGGCATAGTACCAGGACTGGCAGCAGGGCGGGGTCCCAGTGGTATCCCATGTACAGGACAGTACTGATTACCTGAGATGGTACCGGGCTATGTACGGGGACCGCCTCTTCCTTGGTGGTATGGCAGGGGTAAGTGAAATGAAAATGCTTCACCCTTCTATATGTATATGCATGTGGCACTAACTTATGTGCAATGCAGGATGCTTATGACAACATGATCGTCGAGCTGAGGGCCCAGCTGGCAGACGCCAGGCGGCAGTTAGTGGCCATTCGACAGGAGTTGGAGATCCTGGTGAGTTTATGCGATGCATTTTTTGTTACCCTAGATTTTCGATATTCAGCCTCTGATCGTTATTTGCCCCGCGTTTCAGCGGGCCCACCAGGCGGCAGCAGCCGGGACGGTTGGTGGAGCGGGTTCCAGTTCGTGGGGCCCTCCTCCGGAGGTTTCTGCGCTTCAGGAGCAGCTGGCCTACGCGGTGGGCCGGGCTGAGGAGGTCGAGCGCGATCGTGAGGCTCGAGTGAGTCCTTGCTTGGCCCTGACCCTCTTCTAGCTGCTTTCCTTTTATCACTGCTCTCTTACGGTGCATGCATGCTTTGACAGGTGGCCGAGATTCGGGAGGCCCTGGCATGTGTTGTTCGTGCCGAGCAGGAGCGCGATGCTCGGGTGGTGGAGCGTGACGCCCAGATTGTGGAGCTGGAGGAGGAGCGGCGATGGGAGGCTGAGGAGCTCCCTCGTGACGTGTTAGATCTGCGGATTGCCCTCGAGCTATCGAGGAGAGAGGCGATGAGAGAGAGAGAGGAGAGAGAGAGGGATAGGGAGAGCGCAGAGAGAGAGAGAGGGAGAGGGATAGGGAGATCCTAGAGAGAGAGGGAGAGGGATAGGGAGATCATAGAGAAAGAGAGGGAGTACAGGAGGGCAGAGCGACATCGAGATTGGGACGAGAGGAGGGCTCTGGTGGCCCTGGTGTCGGAGCTCCGACTGAGTCTTGGCACGGCAGAGGGGAGACTTCGGGAGAGTGAGGAGCGGTATCAGAGGGCGAAGGAGTGCGGGACTTGACTTAGTCAGTCTGGTTCCTTTTTCGTGGGCAGCTTTCTAGTTTCTTCGGCCGAGGAGCGTCGCCGGACCTTGGAGGCTGGCATGGTGCCACCTGGGGAGGCGAGCACGGCTTCTCAGGGTTCACAGAGGTCGCAGAGGCCCCCTAGGGATCCCCGTCAGAGGAGGGAGGAGAGAGATGACCAGGAGGGTGATGGCGAGAGTTAGAGAGTTACTTGTACACTCCACCCTCCTTACTGCATGATGTACTTTCGACTATTATATGAAATGAAAATGGCTTTCTTGTGTTGTGTGTACCTTTCCTCTCTTACTTTTCTACTGCACCGAGTTGTTTCGAGGCATGCCTTACGAGACTTTGCCCTGAACAGTGGGCTGCGCTTTGCACGGGGGGATTCTGTTTCCTTTGTCCCCCTTTTTTGGGCGTGTCTAGGCGCGAGGACGCGTCTTAATCCTTGAATTCAAATTTAAAGCGACGGGTGGCCTTTCTTCTCTCGTGCCTTACCCGCAAACGAGCCCGCCTTCCGCCGAAACTCGCTCGCCCGTCTTTGTCTTCTTCCCCTCGATCGATGGAGTTCGGCGGTCCGGACCACGGCGAAGGTGGAGAGGGACGCGGGACCCCTCGCCTGAGGAGGGACGCACCAGAGCACGGAACGGCGTCCATGGAGGAGGAAGGGCCACTTCGGGCCCCCAAGGGACCCGAGGGGCCCAATGGCGCGGAAGGAAGTGAACACGGCTCAGTGAGTGCTTCAATTTCCCCTTCTTTGATCTATTTTGAGTTTTGAAGCAAGGTGTGCGAGGGGGGAAGGGGTTCGGCGAGTGTTGCACTCAAATGATGGGTGCGTCCTAGACAGGGGACGTGTTCTTTGTTATGATGCGAGGCCCTTCTTTCTTGGTGCAGGACATGGAGAGGACCCTGGGCCTGGCCGATGAGTGGGCGAGTGCAGACGAGCCGAGCCGCGTCAGGAAGGAGAGTCGCGGCAAGGCGAAGCTTGAAGACTGGCGCATACGTCTCGCTGGACAGCAAGGGGGCGTACTGGTGCAGGATAGTGCCGACTTCCTACGGCAGCAGAGAGAGAGTTATGCGGGGCTTCCCCAAGCCGGGGATACGCGCGACATCGACGGGTCTCGTGCCCAATTAACCGAGGTCAGGCAGTAGCTGGCCGCCACTCAACAGGAACTGTCGCTCCTGGTAAGCTAATTACTGCATTTTCTATTTTTAAATGTGGAGCTTAGCTGATTGCTGTTGTTTGTTCGTTCCAGCGTGCCCAGTAGACAGCAATGGTGGGAGTGGCTGGCGGCGCATCTTCCAGTTCCTCGGCCCCTTTTCTTGAGATTGCCTCCCTCCGGGAGCAACTTGCCGATGCGGTGGCTCGGGCTGCCCGGGCGGAAGAGGAGCGTGATGTCTGGGTGGCGACTGTAGCAGAGCTGCGACATCGCGGTGAGGAGAGACCTTCTCCAGACATCCTGGAGTTAAGGGTTCTTCTGCAGATGATGAGGAGAGAGGCAGAGAGAGAGAAAGCCGAGAGAAGGGCCGAGCGACAGTGGGATCAGACCGAGAGGAGGGCCTTGGAGGCCCAAGTGAGGGAGCTCCAACTGGGCCATCAGGCCGTCGTGCAGAGGCTAGGAGGGATGGAGACGCGCTATGAGAGAGCGTGAGAGTTCGGGGAGTGACTGGGCCAGTCTGGTCGCTTTACCGCTAGTGACTTCTTCGCCACGCCAGGGGAGGAGCAGCGAGTCATTGCTATGGAGCCGGCGCCACGAGGCGAGGCGGGTGCTACTGCACGGGGATCCAGGAGGCTTCTGAGGGACCCTCACCTCAGGGGAGAGGAGAGGGACGCCTAGAGGGACGAGCATGAAGATAATGGCACGAGTTGGCGAGCCAGTGGACCCGCCTCATCTCTATGATTGTAGTGTTTATGACAGCTTATGTAGAATTATGAATGGAGTGATTTGATTTTCTACTGCTTGTGCGTTCCTTCTTCCCTACACTTCTTCTCCTTTGCACTGTTCCCATGTGATGGGTCTGTCGAGACTCCACCCCAAGCGGAGAATCGCGTCTTGTTGTGACCATTTTCCACGGGAATCTGCCGTCGAAGTTAATAATGACGGCCCTAGTCCCTTTTCCCGGATGTTGTGTCAAATTTTACGGACGTCCTCCAAAACATGATAGGGTATCCCTAGACAACATAGGGGGCTAGTCGTCATATTCTTCGTCCAATCAATCACCCTGTGCGAGCGGTGAAGTGACACACGGGACCGCATGGTAGGTGCCTCATCGCGAGGGCTATCATTAAAGGTGATGGAGGTAATCTTGGCCTGCACTCCTTCTATTTCTATAAATTCTTGTCCCTTTTATCCTCCCAGGTATATCGAGAGCTAACTCGAGGAGCACAAGTTCTCACGGGAGAGGAGGAGTTCAAAATTCTGAGAGTTGGATGGAGGGTGAATCTTCCCACTCCTCGAAGAGAAGCAGGTCCAGTGGTAGTAATTCTAGGAGGCTTTCGGACCTCGAAGGGCACTTCAGCGAAAGGGCCCAATCACAACTCGTAAGATGAGCTTTCCTGCCCTTTTCTCATTCTTTCTTCCTTCCTCTTGACAACACCCTTCTCCATTTCTTATGCACGCACAGAGTGTGATGTTATCACACATTTCATGGGAGTTAGCAGTGGCCGCATACAGGGGTCTCCCGGATTTTCAGAAGGCGAGGCTAGACGTGATGGGATTTGGCACCTTTCTTCGGATCGAGCCTCTCGAGCTCGACCTGGTCCTGATCCAAGCCTTGTGTGAGAGATGGGACCCAGTGAGTCGGGCATTCCTGATGCCCTGGGGGCACATGGTGCCCAGCTTGGAGGATGTGGTACGGATCACAAGCCTGAAGGTGGAGGGCGAGGCAGTGACCGGGGTCACTTATGCGGATTACCGAGAAGGTGCTCGGAAGCTACTGAGTTTGGACCTAGATGGTCGGAAAAACAGGTCGGTAGCTAAGGCATCCCTCATGGATGCATTAGGGCACACCGACACTCGTCGGCGGGACGATGAAGCCTCAGAAGAGTTCATGGAAAGGATGGAAATAGGATGCCGTGCCGTGTACTGCACAGATTTCGGCAACTGGGAAAGATGCAACATAGATTTGAGGAGATTTCTCCTCTTCCTTTTGGGGAGATTGGTACTGAGCTCGAAAGGGGACGGTATCCAATGTCGCTTCCTGGAGCTGCTATCAAATCTTGAAAGAGTAGGGTACTACGCCTGGGGAGCTGCCATGCTGGCGCACTTGTTTGCAGGCCTGTTCCAAGAAGCGGATCGTAAGATGGCTGTGAGTGGTTTTACACCATTCATCCAGGTATGTTTGGTTTTGCTTATTTTGTATTTTTTTTTATGTTTTTGCAAGGTACTGATGACCTGCGCCGAGCAGCTGTGGAGCTATTATTACCTCCCCATGGGGAGAGCTCGGCATTGGCGACCCGCGATGGTGCCGCTAGCCAGGCGGTGGGAACCCATCATGAGTGCGGCACCCCTAACCTACCAACTGATGGTGCTAAGGCGGGAGCTACAGGAGTTCCCTGCAGCCATGGTAAACTAGAGACCCTACTCAGACATGGTCGATGTCGACCAGCCATGGGTTCTAGCAAGTCGTGCCCGGTTCGGACGGGAATTGTGGATGCACTTCCTGAATGAAATCGAGCCGCTTTGGCTACGATTGGTTATGAGGACTTTGGGACTGGCTCAAGAATGGATGGATTCAGTTGCGCCACCTCGCATTGGGAGAGAGACGCGAGGATCGGTGACCTGCATTGACTGGCGCGTGCGGTTCCCTGAACAGTATGAAGACTGGCAACAGGGTGGCACGATTGTGGAATCGCAGGCACGGGATAGCGAGGATTACCTGCGTCTATACAAGACAAGGTACGCAGAGCGGTTCCAACCCCGGGGACTTGCGGAGGTAGGTCTCCCCTTTTTCTCTTTTCTTCTTTCTCCTTTTTTTGATTTTCTAGTGGAAATGCTGACTCGTATGGCCGTAGGATATCCGTGATACGATGATAGCGACTTTACAAACTCGCTTGGCAGAGATGGAGCAACGGTTGGGTGATGCTCGCAGAGCTACGAGCACCTTGGTAGGTGTACAGTGCGTTCCTAATTAAAACCCCAGATTTCAGATGTTGGCTGCTAATTCACACGGTCGTAGCATGCCCAGATTGGCGCGGCTTCCCCAGCGATGGGAGTAGGTGGTGCCTCTTCCAGCTTGTGGATTCCCACCTCAGAACTTGACTTGCTTCATGAGCAACTTGCTCACGCCACGCAGCATGCTGCGGAGGCGGAAGGGATGCTCAGTATACAGGTAAAAGTTTCAGTGTTGAGTTCTCCTTGTTTATGCCTAGCCGCGTATCTTGAGATGGTACATCTGGCAGGAAAAGGAGACGGAAGACGTGCTTGCCCAAGCTGTGCAGAGGGCGGCTAGGATAGCAGAGCTGGAGGGGGAACTGCAACGTCATCCAGATGACGACTCTTCCAGGGATGCTATGGAACTGAGGATCACTCTCCAGTTGGAGAGGGAAGACCGTGAGAGAGAACGGGTAGAGAGAGAAAGAGATGCAGAGAGAGAAAGAGCCAACAGATTGACTGAAAGGGAGGAGCGAAGGGCCATGGAGGCCCAACTATTCGAACTCCGAACTAGCCTTGGTCTTGCTGAATAGTGGCTGAGAGATGGTGAGGAGCGCTACCGAAGAGCACGAGAGCGTGGCTTTCGTGTTGGTAGCTTCTCTGCTGCTTCCGTAGATCAACGTCGGGGTGTGGGAATAGGAAGGGGAGTACAGAGTGGTAGGAGTACCGCTTTTCGTAGTTGGGTAGCACCTTTGAGAGCGTTTTACCTGGAGAGTAGTGGGATGAGTGATGCAGAGAGAGAGGGCGGAACTTGATGTAATTTTTTGTTTTGGAAAGGAATAAAATACAAGGTTTGGTCTGTTTGCTTTTCACCTTTACTTTTATCGCCTCGAATCCCTGCACACATCACTGAAACAAACAAATCAGAATTTCTGTTCTGACTTGGCCCCTTGCTCAATAAGCAAATGGTCACTGTGACTGTCCTTGATAACTGGTCAAGGGGCCAAGCCTTTATTAACGAAGGCAAGGGAAAGATGTGGTGATGATAAATGCGATAGGCAAGCACACGAATGCAAGCAGTATTAAAAGTGAGATGCTGCACGTAAATGCAATCATGCAAAATTGATTTATTTTCTTTTTTATATTTGGCATTTTTTTATCATAAAAAAGATTTTTTTGTTTGCAAATATGTACATTTTCTCTTTTCCATTTTTTTGTTACTTTTATTATAAAACTTTTTTTGTTACTAATGCCTGTCAAGCACCCAAATGGCACCCAACCTATACGAGAACAGGGATTTCTTACTAACCTCCCAAGTATCCTAAGTGCACATCTAGATTTATTTGGGCCTCTAGACCCCTCGAATGATGATCCCGCCGGCTAAGACTTACTCTGATGACAATACCGTCATGCCATGCTTAGGCTCCCAGTCGCTTCCGACCACAGGGATTCACCCAAAAGTTATTTGAGGTAAATGATTTGCCCGACCTGGGTCTGTTTCCTCACAACTCTAGATGGTATATGATGGAACACCCTGGAACCCCAATGACCAACCGCGCGACGCTGACCCGGAATCAGACGCCGTCGTACCCATAGGTGACGCACTTGCATTGGCCTAAGCCCGAGGTTAAACAAGAAGACATCAAGGTGGTAAACATGGGTCTTGACCAGCCAAAAATATGGAGACTCCTTCGCAGCGATAGCTTTTACTTTTCAAAGTAGGCAACCAAATGTGTATATTAAAATATGGTCGCAGACCCTGGGCAGTTTTCACCCTTCAGAAACTCCATCGAACCTTCATCTTTAGAGGGAGAAGGAAGAGTGTAGGGGATAAACCTCCTAAGAGGACCGGTAAAGCCGTTAACCCGGCGAGCGAATAAGGGCCTATTAACTCTTTTCTTTCGGACAACTTTGGACCAAATCTCGAGCATTTACATTCCATAGTCCCCCCCTTTTTGTGGATTCGAACTTTTGCTTTGAGGGGTTCCATTTATCGCATCAGGCATGGTCACGACCAGGCTCTTGATTTTGATTTTGTATTTCTTTTTGTGAGGGAGATATAGTCATTTGACGTTTGTGGGCTCCCTTTCGTATGCCTGCGGGGACACTGCCCTCTTCTCATGCTCTGATCGATACTCGAGGAAATGGATCCTACTCTCGCCCTTGGGGTTTGAGTTTCGGTTTCTCATGCTCAGCGTTTTAAGGGCGCCGACTGTCTCATTTGGTCGAAGAGAAAAGAATAAAGATTACAGCTTCCGGAGATCTTCTGGGTGGGGCCCCACCGTAGGTGATGCTACCGACTTTTTTGAACAAAATACATAAGTGAGCACATGTTAGCTTCCTTCGAGCGAGCATAGGCCGACGTGGCTAGACAGGGATCTCCACGGTTCTGGCAAACCAAGACCCGGTGCCTCCCAAGCCTTAATGGGCCCTATCCTAACACGAAGGTTAGATGCAGGGACTTAACTATATGGTGACTGCCAGGCATCGGCATTTTGAATTTTCCATATTTTTAGTGGTTTTCAATATTTCTTTATTTTTGATGTTTTTTATCTTTTCATCATTTTTTTTGTTTTGTGCTAAGGGTAGTATTTCTTAAGATAAAGCCCATTCCAAGGGTGGGATAACTCGGTCCCTTCGGCGTTGATTAGCTTGTAGGCGTTGCCAGGGTACACGGCTTGAATTACAAATGGTCCTTCCCAATTGGGTTGGAGCTTAGAACGCGGACCTCCAGGTTTGACAAAAATTCTTTTTACGATCATCTCACCGACTTTGAATTTTCTCTCAACGACTTTCTTTTGGTAAAAGCGAGCGAGTCTATTTTGATACATACGCGCGTGTTCGGCAGCGACCAGTCGTTTCTCATCCAAGAGTTCCAACTGGGCGAGGAGTGAATTACGACGATCGTCGAGGGGAAATTCCTCGTCCAATTGTACCCTGAGAGAAGGGATCAGAGTCTCGTACGGGACTACCGCTTCCATACCATAAGTAAGGGCAAATGGAGTCTGCCCGGTGGGGGTACGGATTGAAGTGCGATAGGCCCATAGAGCTTCGATAAGCTTTTCTGGCCAGTCTGAAAACTTACTAGACTCGCAGGTTTTTTTGATGATTTTGAGCAATATTTTATTGGTGGCCTCCGCTTGGCCGTTACCTTGTGGGTAATAAGGCGATGAATGATGCAATGCAATTGCGTACCTTTTGCAGAGGTCGCATAGGTCCTGAGAAATGAACTGTGGCCCATTGTCGGTGACGATCGTGCTTGGGACGCCGAATCTGGCGAGGATGTTCTTCATGATGAACTTGCAGACTGTTGACGCCTTGATTTCCGCATAAGCTTCAGCTTCGGCCCATTTGGTGAAGTATTCCGTCGCAGTAAGGATGAAAGATTTCTGCTTGGTGAGGGAATTGGGATCACCTAGGGGACCAATGATGTCGAATGCCCACATGGAGAAAGGCCACGGGGAGGATATTGGGTGAAGTGAGGAAGATGGTGAATGGATTTTATCGGCGTGAAGTTGACACTTGACACACCTACGGACATAGACAGTACAATCCTCTTCCATAGTGGGCCAGTAAAAGCCTTGCCGAATGATCTTCTTGGCGAGCATCTGACTATTCACGTGGCCACCGCACACACCCGAGTGCGTCTCCTCTACACATTTCCAAACCTCATCGTCACCAAGACATCTTAACAGAATACCAGTAAGGCTCCTCCTATAGAGTAGACCTCCAACCAATGTATATTTCTGAGCCACCCTTCTTATGGCTTTCTTGTCCTCTATGGTGGCCCCTTCAGGATAAGACTGATCTTGGCAGTATTTGACGATTTCATAGAACCATGGTTTCTCTTCATCAGCTAGTTCTTCTTCGGCCTCTGCCAACATGATCTCCCTCTTCTCAAGGATATCTTCCTGTAGGATCTTTCTTGCTATCCTGTCTTTGATATTTACGTAGGAAGCATCATCGATTGCAGGGGCGTGAAGTTTGTAGATGGAAATGGACTCAAACCATCTTCCTAGAGGGAACCTTATGGATGATGCCAACGAGGCGAGGGTATCGGCGAGAATATTCTGATGACGAGGGACATGAACAAAGATCAGTTTTGTGAACAATTTGGCAAAGGCAGCGGTGAGTTCTTGGTATGGCTTGAGTTTGGGATCGCGAGTGCGATATTTAGTGAGCACCTGGCGAAGGATGAGTTGACTATCACCTACGGCTCACAACTCAGTGATACGAAAAGAATGAGCGAGTTCTAGGCCAGCTAGAAGAGCTTCACATTCGGCTATATTGTTGGTAACTGGAAATTTGAGCTGGTATGCCAATGGGAATGTGAGACCTTCAGGCGACAAGAGAGCGACGCCGATTCCTCTCCCTTGAGAATTCAGAGCTCCATCAAAATATAGCGTCCACATTGGCTCATCTGATTGGTTGACGGACATTAGCTCCTCATCTGGAAACTCTGATTGGACGGGATCGAACTTGGGAAGAGGATGGTGAGCGAGATGCTCGGCTATGGCACAGGCTTTAATCACCTTTTGCTGGGTGTAGGTGATGTCGAACTGAGAGAGAAAACTTTCCCAGCGTGCTAGCCTATCCGTAAGGATGGATTTCTCCAGAAGAATTTGATAGGATTGTGGACGCGCTTTCCGCTTGATTTTTTTTTCTTTCTTTTATCTCTATTGTTTGTTTATTGGCGTGCCAGTCACATATGTGACGATTTCATTGTGCGCTTGATCTGACTTGGTCAGTCGATTGTGAGGTCCGAGTCGGGACCAGAAGTCCGTCATACCATAAAGGCTATGACGTTAATTACGCCCTTCCAAGGAAGGACAACCCTTGATTAAACGCCAAAATAGGAGGCCTCGAGAGGCAATCATATATTCATGTGCGCAAACTAGATTCATACCAGAGCCAGGAAGGCGGGCAAGATAATAACATCAACAGTAAAAACAGACGATATCGTTAAGTCAGCGGTTCAAAGACCGGGCTTAGGGGGGAAGGAAAAATTTCAGTCACAGGCAGACTGAGCCGTGGCCATGATAGGGGTGATCCCCTGGAGTCCAGACACAGCTGCAGGGACTTTATAGATACATCCCCTTTGCAGGGTACGAGAGAGATGAGAAGCCCGTGAACTCCCCCAGGTGCATGGCTTATTATATTTTCTTTATTTTATTGTTTCTCTCTTTTTATTGTTGTTATTTATTTATGATTATTTTCTCATTATTATTTATTATACTATATTATTTATTAATGCATATTATTCATTTCATTTTATCATATTTCCCTTTGTTTGTTTATCCAATTTCGGTGTATGGATCAAGCTTCAGGATTTATGCATGAATGCAAAACCGGGTATGCAAGAAAGATGCACGGGCTTCATTGGGGGAAAAGATGCACACAGGCAATGAAATGCACGAGGGCATGCAGGATATGCGCGAAGGCACATGAGACCAAATGCAAATCCCTTTTTTTTTATCTTTTTGTACATGAGCAAGCATCTTTTTATCTTTTATGCCCGAGCCCAATAATGGGGAAACATGCGCGAACAAGAGTTTTCCTTGATTTGTTGATTTATTCAAAAGGTTCCCCTTCATTATTTGCTTATTTGTGACTGTAAAGCTTACTCGTTTGTTCATTCACCGAAGGGGCAATAACTTACCATTATCATTATTCTCTTTTTTTTGTTGGTCTCATGCTGTCGTGTGTCTTCAAGTGCCTGTCCCTGGGAGAATTTTGGCAGCACCTCCCCCGGACTTGGCATTTGCCAGGGAAAGATAGACAATCACCCACGGAGTGGCGGGGTGAAAGCCAAAAGTAGAGGGGTATTGGACCCCTGACCCATGTTCGTGCTTGCAGTACTATTCTAATATCCCATTAAGGCCATCAGAGCCCATGTAGTGGCAGAGCTCCTTTGGTTAGTGGGGTTAAAAAAATAGATCGAGCCTGGGGGGGCCATGTAGGGGAGTTAAAGCATCAATCGATGTTTCGACAGCATTTTCCCTTAATTTGGATTATGCCCAGGGGGGAATAGGCTGACATCCACAGAGTGTCGGGATGAGAGCCGGAAGGTAAGAGAGCACTAAGGCTCAAGGAGACTGTACATGTCTCTAGCATCGGTCGCTACCCCCCTTCTCGGAGACTAACGAAACCCATGTAGAGACAGGGTTCGCCAGACCCACGGGGTTGCACGTGAATCCAGTTAGGGACATAAGAATATAGGGGAGGTCAATCCCCAGTTAATTTATCTCCGGGGGTGCATATGACGACTCAGGAATGCCTCAGGATATATGGACGAAGCGGCCAAGGGGTGGATAAAGGATGGGATCTAGGTTATCGGCGCCACTGGAAGGGGATGGAGGTTCCCGGCGTGAGGCCGAGATGAAAACACAGTTCCCGGGCCATTTGGTGCCGGGAACCCCATAGAGGCGCCGAGAAGACCCGAAGAGGGTTCCGGAGGCTCTGTTTTGGGTTCTCTTGGATTTCAGTCCTGATTGGGGGGAATCTTGGGGGGTTTCAGGCAGGGATTCAGGTTGGATTTACTTGGACATGGGTTTAATTTGCCAAAGATGGGCTGGGTTCGAAGGGAATCGGAGAAGCCAATTACTGGAGGGGAGGCTTTGAGTCATCATATATTATTGACCCTCAGGGGATCATTTGCTGGCATCTTTGGTCGCCCTGGGAGCCAAGAGATGGATGTCTCTGGCTCCAGGGATGACCCTGATGGAACTATTCATACTGGAATCGCATTAAAAAAAACCCTCGGTATCAATCCATCGAAGTAGCTTACTTATTCCTGTGGAAAGGGGATTTCGAGCAGGCCGTCGGAGTTATTGCCAATATCGGTAGCAGACTGCCCCAGAAGCCAAGAGATGGTCTGTCTCTGCCCTGGGGCAAGCCTGGGAGGCTCTATGCAAACGACGACGAACGGCGAGGGACATCGGTATAACTAGAGCTACATTTATTTTGTTGAAGACAACTGAGCCCGAAAACCCCTCAGAGAATCAGGTGTGCTTCAGTTGAGCTAAAAATGAAAACATATGAAGGAAAGACATAGCGGCAGATGAAAAGATAGATGGCAGATATTTCAATTACCCAGCGCCCAAACGGGCCATTGTAGCATTTCATTTCATCACATCGTTCCTAGGCTCACACCAATCACAAGGAGGGAGTGAGGGAAAGGGAGATGAATAGAGGCCGAGATATCCCGGTTACATCCGGTGAATCGAGATAAAACTCGTATGATTACATGAAGAGGAAAAGAAAACATGGGGGAGGGCGGAGCATTGACAACTCTCCCTCCCCAGTTGCCTGCCCACCTGGAGCTTCTTCTCCCTTTTTCTTCGGGTTGATCTCTTCTTTCTTTTCTCTGCGGAGGAGGCTCTCTCTCTCTATTGGTCTCTTCTCTCTTTTCTCAGCGGAGGAGGCTCTCTCTCTCTGTTGGTCTCTTTTTTTATTTGAAGCCCTTCTCTTCCTCTCGTTCTATTCTCCCCATGTTCTCTCCTCTCGCCCCTTTTCTCGAGCCCCCTTTTCCCCGTGAGCGAAGAAATGGGTTTTATAGAACCCTGCTCATTGCAAGGGATATTCGGCGCGACTGCAGCAATGGGGAGGTTCCCGGCGCGTCTACTTTGGTGGGGAGATTCCCGGCGCGCTACTCTCTCCAAAGCTCTTGGCGCAAGGGGTCTCATTGAAGCCCATTCAATAGGCCCATTTAAGGCTTTTTCCCTTTTAGAGCTCCTATTGTCCTTAGCTTCGTTGAATTCCTTTGATCATATTGGAACTAACGAAGGCCCCTTGTATGCATCATCATCTGAATAATCCGGACGTTTCTCATCAGTCAACAGACCAGAGTTTCATCAGTATTGCCATTTGGATGATGACAACACCGGACATCAGCCAGGCCTGAAAATGTCCTGGACGGGCAAGTAGTTGGTGGTGAGGGCTCTCCCTCAATCCTGACTTTGCAGAAATCTTCCAGTCTTCGTTGCTGGTATGGTCTCATCTTTATATTTGTTCATATTTTATCTGTCAACAAATGCCCCCCACCTGCAGACGGCGTAAGTGCAGAATAAGCGGCACGGTGTCCGCAGGTGCATCTTTAGCTCAATGCTATTGACTTATTCTTTCAATTATAGCTTGGCAGTATCCCCATACTAGGATTTCATCCTGGCACGATCTTCTTGGCTTGAGCCTCGATCAGCTGAACATCTATCGGCTTGAGCCCTGATCAACTGGCACATCTGACATCTGTCGATTTTGAGCCCTGATTGACGGCATATTTGGGCATCTGTAGGCTTTAAGCCCTGATTGGCTGGACATCTTGTATCTGTCAGTTTTGAGCCCCGATTGGCTGTACATCTTGTATCTGTCAGTTTTGAGCCCCGATTGGCTGTACATCTTACATCTATCGGTTTTAAGCCCCGATTGGCTGGACATCTGGCATCTGTCGGCTTGAAGCCCCGATTGGCTGAACATCTTACTTCATGTGCTATTATTTCCTTCATGTGGAAGAGTGGCAGTTCCAGCTGTCTTTATGTGGATGACCCGTGTTCAGCAGGAGAGCGTCCATCCTCTCAGGGAGAGAATGGGGGACTCGCTCCACCGCGTGTCGGTATCCGGTGGGGCTGCCTTTGCTGGACTTATTGGTTAACTGAAGACATGCTTTTAGGCCATAGCATTATGCGGGAGCGTAGACGAGAGGGGTTCTAGAGGAGCATCTGGAACAGACGAGAGGTCCGTTCCTCAAAGCCGGCCGTGGCGATGTGCCGACCGATCGGTATATGGTTTCATCGTCGACATTGGGTTTATGTCGATGCAAAGGAGTTTAAGCTTCATCAGAATAGACGAAAGGTCTAAACCGGGTAAGTTCATCGCGGGTGGGACATAGAATGGTGCGTAGTTTCATCAGAATAGACGTAAGGTCTATCTCGGCAGGGTTTCATCATTGATCGGGCAAGGTGCCGGTCGATCAACAGCTGGTTTCATCATCGATATTGGGTTTATATCGATGCAAAGAAAGTGTTATAAGTTTCATCAGAATAGACGAAAGGTCTAAACTGGCAGAGTTTCATCATTGATCGGGCGAGGTGCCGGTCGATCAACAGTTGGTTTCATCATCGATACTGGGTTTATATCAATGCAAAGAAAGTGTTATAAGCTTCATCAGAATAGACGTAAGGTCTAAACTGGGTAGGGTTTCATCATTGATCAGGCGAGGTGCCGGTCGATCAATAGTTGGTTTCATCATCGATACTGGGTTTATATCGATGCAAAGAAAGTGTTATAAGTTTCATCAGAATAGACGAAAGGTCTAAACTGGCAGGGTTTCATCATTGATCGGGCGAGGTGCCGGTCGATCAACAGTTGGTTTCATCATCGATACTGGGTTTGTATCGATGCAAAGAAGTTTCATAGGTTTCATCAGAATAGACGTAAGGTCTAGACTGGGTAGGGTCTCATCATTGATCGGGCGAGGTGCCGGTCGATCAACAATTGGTTTCATCATCGATACTGGGTTTATATCGATGCAAAGAAAGTGTTATAAGTTTCATCAGAATAGACGAAAGGTCTAAACTGGCAGGGTCTCATCATTGATCGAGCGAGGTGCCGGTTGATCAACAGTTGGTTTCATCATCGATACTGGGTTTGTATCGATGCAAAGCAGTTTCATAGGTTTCATCAGAATAGACGTAAGGTCTAGACTGGGTAGGGTTTCGTCATTGATCGGGCGATGTGCCGGTCGATCAATGGCTAGTTTCATCATCGATATTGGGTTTATATCGACGCAAGGATTTTATAAGTTTCATCAGAATAGACGTAATGTCTAGATTGGGTAGGGTTTCGTCATTGATCGGGCGATGCGCCGGTCGATCAATAGCTTGTTTCATCATCGATATTGGGTTTATATCGATGCAAAGAAAGAGTTTAAGTTTCATCAGAATAGAAGAATGGTCTAAACTGGTAGGGTTTCATCATTGATCGGGCGAGGTGCCGGTCGATCAACAGTTGGTTTCATCATCGATATTGGGTTTATATCAATGCAAAGAGAGTTTTATAAGTTACATCAGAATAGACGTAAGGTCTAAACTGGGAGGGTTTCATCATTGATCGAGCGAGGTGCCGGTCGATCAATAGTTGGCTTCATCATCGATACTGGGTTTGTATCGATGCAAAGAAGTTTCATAGGTTTCATCAGAATAGACGTAAGGTCTAGACTGGGTAGGGTTTCGTCATTGATCGGGCGATGTGCCGGTCGATCAATGGCTGGTTTCATCATCGATATTGGGTTTATATCGATGCAAAGAAAGAGTTTAAGTTTCATCAGAATAGACGAATGGTCTAAACTGGCAGGGTTTCATCATTGATCGGGCGAGGTGCCGGTCGATCAATAGTTGGTTTCATCATCGATATTGGGTTTATATCGATGCAAAGAGAGTTTTATAAGTTTCATCAGAATAGACGAAAGGTCTAAACTGGCAGGGTTTCATCATTGATCGGGCGAGATGCCGATCGATCAATAGCTGGTTTCATCATCGATATTGGGTTTATATCGATGCAAAGAAGTTTCATAGGTTTCATCAGAATAGACGTAAGGTTTAAACTGGATAGGGTTTCATCATTGATCGGGCGAGGTGTCGGTCGATCAATAGCTGGTTTCATCATCAATATTGGGTTTATATTGATGCAAAAAAGTGTCATAGGTTTCATCAGAATAGATGTAAGGTCTAAACTAGATAGGGTTTCATCACTGATCGGGGGAGATGCCGATCGATCAAGGGAAGGTTTAAGAGTTTCATCAGGACAGACGTAAGGTCTGAGCTGGCCAGGCTTTATCAGAATGGTGATGGGTTTCATTATCGGTGGGACATTTGCAAGAGGGTATGTAGATTTCATCAGGGTAAACGTAAGGTCTGCCCTGGAAAGGTTTTATCATCGGTGGGGCGTGGAGCCAGCTGACCGACGGAAGGCTTCATAAGTGAAGGGGAGGTGAAGGCAGCGTGCCGGTTGGCATGGAACTTTTAAATCACCACATTACCGACCCATGTGCCCTTTCGGGTTTTCACCGGAGCCAGCCCCCTCTTGCTTTTGCCCACGCGCCCTTTCAGATTTTCATGTGGCGGGGTACCCGATTTTGCCTGGAGTGCCCTTTCGGGTTTTCACCACAACTGGGTTTTGGCCATTTTTGCCCTTGCTCAGAGTGCCTGAACAAGTCTGGTGGGGCATCTCTATTTTTAGCCCCCATTTTGTCTCTTTTTTTTTTGACTTTGGCTTTGTAATCCATGTGCTCAGCTTGTGTATGTATCATCATTGATGTGGGTGCCAACACCAATGCAAGGGGCATATGGTTTCATCGTCCACCTAAGCGGAAAGCCTGGGTCGACTTGAGTGTGTTTTGCGGCTTAGGCGCGAAGCCGTTTGCCGGGAGCCTGGCTGCATCGTTGATGTGGGGATTACCATCAACGCAAGGGAATAGGATTTCATCATCCATCCAGACAGAAGGTCCCGATTGACTTTGAGAATGTGGGTAGCATCTTCATCAGAGCAGACGGAAAGTCTACTCCATACGGGTTTTAGCATTGGTCAGGCGGTGTACCGCTCCATTAGTAGCTGCTCTTATCATCGATATTGGGTCTATATCGAAGCAAGGATTTCATGGGCTTCATCAGGATAGACGTAGGGTCTAAACTGGATAGGTTTCATCATTGATCGGGCAGTGTGCCAATCGACCAATAGCGGGTTTCATCATCGGTATTAGGTTCATACCAATGCAAGGATTTCATATGTTTCATCGGGATAGACGTAAGGTCTAAACCGAACAGATTTCATCATTGATCGGGCAGTGCGCCAATCGATCAATAGCAGGTTTCATCACGGCGGGACGTATGGTAGGTTTTATCACAATAGATGTAAGATCTAGACTGGATGGGATTCATCGTGGCGGGTCTTAGACAAAAATAAGTGGAAATGTTTTATTAGAACAGACGGAAGGTCTATTCCAAGGTGGGCTTTTTTACATTGATCGAGGCAATATGCCTTGCGATCAACGGGGTTTCATCATCACTGGGACATGCGGTAGATGGCGGCCCAGGCATGAAGCTGCTGCCAAGAATGTAGACTAGCTTAACAGGGACGAAGAGTCCAGGTTAAAGAAACAGATCGGCCGATCTTGTCGATGATGACAAGGGAAAAGAAATTGTTGGACAGGATTTACGGTGGGACTTTATGATGATCGTCCTTCTCAGAGTTTTATCAGAAGGGTGAAAAAGGGTACTTTAAATTACCACGTTACTGGCTTAAGCGCCCTTTCGGATTTTCACCGGAGCCAGCCCCCTCTTGCTTTTGCCCACGTGCCCTTTCAGGTTTTCACATGGCGGGGTACCCGATGTTGCCTGCAATGCCCTTTCGGGTTTTCACCACAGCTGGGTTTTGGGCCATATTTGCACTTGTTCCTAATATAGGAGCAAGTCTGGCGGGGTATCTCTATTCTTAACCCCATTTTTACTTTCTTTTATTCTCTTTTTTTTTAGAGGGTTACAGGTCGGAATGCCACTAGATCAAGATAAGGGTAGTTCGTCCAGGCGGAGTGCTGCTAGACCAAGAAAGGGGTAGCTCGGCTAGGGCGGAGTGCCACTAGACCAAGAAAGGGGTAGCTCGGTTAGGGCGGAGTGCCATTAGACCAAGAAAAGGGTAGCTCGGCTAGGGCAGAGTGCCATTAGACCAAGAAAAGGGTAGCTCGGCTAGGGCAGAGTGCCACTAGACCAAGAAAAGGGTAGCTCGGCTAGGGCTGAGTGCCGCTAGACCAAGAAAAGGGTAGCTCGGTTAGGACGGAGTGCCGCTAGACCAAGAAAAAGGGTAGCTCGGCTAGGGCGGAGTGTCGCTAGACCAAAAAAAGGGTAGCTCGGCTAGGGCGGAGTGCCATTAGACCAAGAAAAGGGTAGCTCGGCTAGGGCGGAGTGCCACTAGACCAAGAAAAGGGTAGCTCGGTTAGGGCGGAGTGCCGCTAGACCAAGAAAAGGGTAGCTCGGCTAGGGCGGAGTGCCGCTAAACCGAGGTTAGGGTAGCTTGGTTACGGTGGAATGTCACTGAACTAAGGTAAGGGTAGCATGGTTAGGGCGGAATGCCACTAAACCAAGGAGAGGTAGCTCGATCAGGGCGGAGCGCCACTAGACCGAGGAGAGGGTAGCTTGGTTAGGGCGGAATGCCACTAAACCAAGGAGATGATAGCTTGGTTAGGGCAGAATGCCACTAAACCAAGGAGAGGGTAGCTTGGTTAGGGCGGAATGCCACTAAACCAAGGAGAGGTAACTCGATCAGGGCGGAGCGCCACTAGACCGAGGAGAGGGTAGCTTGGTTAGGGCGGAATGCCACTAAACCAAGAAAAGGGTAGCTCGGCTAGGGCGGAGTGCTGCTAGACCAAGAAAAGGGTAGCTCGGCTAGGGCGGAGTGTCGCTAGATCAAGAAATGGTAGCTCGGCTAGGGCAGAGTGCCACTAGACCAAGAAAAGGATAGTTCGGCTAGGGCAGAGTGCCACTAGACCAAGAAAAGGATAGTTCGGCTAGGGCGGAGTGCCACTAGACCAAGAAAAGGGTAGCCCGGTTAGGGCGGAGTGCCGCTAAACCAAGGTAAGGGTAACTCGGCTAGGGCGGAGTGCCACTAAACCGAGATAAGGGTAGCTTGGCTAGGGCGGAGTGCCACTAAACCAAGGAGAGGGTAGCTTGGTTAGGGCGGAGTGCCACTAAACCAAGGTAAGGGTAGCTCGGTTAGGGCGGAGTGCCGCTAAACCAAGGTAAGGGTAGCTCGGCTAGGGCGGAGTGCCGCTAAACCAAGGTAAGGGTAGCTCGACTAGGGCGGAGTGCCACTAAACCGAGGTAAGGGTAGCTCGGCTAGGGCGGAGTGCCACTAAACCGAGATAAGGGTAGCTTGGTTAGGGCAGAATGCCACTAAACCAAGGAGAGGGTAGCTTGGTTAGGGCGGAGCGCCCCTAGACTAAGGAGAGGGTAGCTTGGTTAGGGCGGAATGCCACTAAACCAAGGAGATGATAGCTTGGTTAGGGCGGAATGCCACTAAACCAAGGAGAGGGTAGCTTGGTTAGGGCGGAATGCCACTAAACCAAGGAGATGATAGCTTGGTTAGGGCGGAGTGCCACTAGACCAAGGAGAGGGTAGCTTGGTTCGGGCGGAGTGCCACTAAACCAAGGTAAGGGTAGCTCGGTTAGGGTGGAGTGTCGCTAAACCAAGGTAAGGGTAGCTTGGTTAGGGCGGAATGCCACTAAACCAAGGTAAGGGTAGCTTGGTTGGGGCGGAATACCACTAAACCAAGGAGAGGGTAGCTTGGTTAGGGCAGAATGCCACTAAACCAAGGAGATGATAGCTTGGTTAGGGCGGAATGCCACTAAACCAAGGAGAGGGTAGCTTGGTTAGGGCGGAATGCCACTAAACCAAGGAGATGATAGCTTGGTTAGGGCGGAATGCCACTAAACCAAGGAGAGGGTAGCTTGGTTAGGGCGGAATGCCACTAAACCAAGGAGATGGTAGCTTGGTTAGGGCGGAATGCCACTAAACCAAGGAGAGGGTAGCTTGGTTAGGGCGGAATGCCACTAAACCAAGGATATGATAGCTCGATTAGGGCGTAGTGCCGCTAAACCAAGGTAAGGGTAGCTTGGTTGGGGCGGAATGCCACTAAACCAAGGAGAGGGTAGCTTGGTTAGGGCGGAATGCCACTAAACCAAGGAGATGGTTGCTTGGTTAGGGCGGAATGCCACTAAACCAAGGAGATGATAGCTTGGTTAGGGCAGAATACCACTAAACCAAGGAGATGGTAGCTTGGTTAGGGCGGAATGGCACTAAACCAAGGAGAGGTAAACATCGACGCGAAGAAGGATGGGGTTTCATCATGCAATCCAGACGGAAGGTCTGAATTAATGTTGATGGATAGCAGCTTGGGCATGAAGCCGTTTTCTGAAAATGTATGTTTCATCGTCAATGTTGGGGTTTAACATTAACGCAAAGGAATAGGGCTTCATAATCTACCCAGACGAAAGGTCTGAATTGATTCAAAGATGTGTATGGCAGCTGGGGCACGCAGCCGTTCGCTGGAAGGGTAGGCTTCATTGTTAATGTGGCTCTGATCAGCTGGATATCTACATCTTTGCATATCACTGATTCCATTGACTTTTCTTTGGCAATCTTTGAACATTGGTCGGCTTGAGTGCCGATGGTAGAATATCTGTCGGCCTGGGCACCGACAGCTAGAATTTTGATTTCTCTTAGTTGTCCACACTGGCAATCCGTATTTGTGAGCATCCGTTGACCTGAACGCCGGTGGTTAGGCGAGCTTCCATCATTCTTCATTGATCCATCATTCATTATTCATTGCCATCTGGGATTCCATCATTTGGATAGTCCCTGACATCAGCAGCAGACGTGCAGTGTAAGAGTCTGCGACAGGATGGCCCTTGAAAGGTCAATGCTCCGATTTTATTCATCATTGCCATAAGTGATCATTGCCCCTTTTAGAGGGGTGAGCATATCCAGCAACGGCCATGCATGCCGCCATTGACATTTCATACATTTACCCCTAGAATGGGGAACCATGTGTGTCTTTCATCATCCTTTTGACGTACATTTGTCCCAAAAACGGGATACCATCAATATTTCTCATTGTTTGGCATACCTCTGCCCCTGGGATGGGGTACCATTTGGAACTTCCATCATCTCATAATCATCTTTTTGTTTTCTTCCTATTTTCTTCTTCTTTCCCTTTTTTTTTTGATATGCATCCCCCTCCTTAAAATGGGGTATCATCTGTATCTTCCATCATTTCATCATCTTTCTCATTTTTTTTTATTTTTTTGATGTGCATCACCCCTCAAATGGGAGTACCATCTATATTTTTTTATTTCATCATTTTTTTATCATCATTTTTTATCCACATGTGCCCCCAAGACGAGGTATCATCCATACCTATCATCATTTTTTTTTGTTAATACATCAGCCCTCAGAACGAGGTATCATCTGCATCCCTCATCATTTTTTTTTATCTTTTACGTGTACATCTGCCCCCAGGAAGGGGTATCATTGGCATCCTTCATCATCATCATTTTTTTTCTCTCCTCTTTTTTTTTTTGGTATACATCTGCCCCAGAGCAGGGTGTCATCAGCCCCTTGTTTAGTCTCATACAGTTCTGCCTTAGTAATTTCTTCCTCGGCAGGTTTCATTTCCCTCATCTGTTATATTTTGGGCCCACCCGCCACCGCCAGAATTGGTGGATTTGAGTGCAGACCAGGTATATGAACACCCATTTCATTCAGCTTGCTCTGCAGCACTTCAACTTCTTGCAATTTTTTCATATAATTCTGTCATCATGGCGAGGCCAAGAACGTTGCCCTCTGTCCCGATCACAGGAGGGATTGGCAGTGTTCTATTAAAGACGCCAGACGCGTCCAGGCTTTCAGAGATTGACATCTTTGCCCTTATGCCTCCATATGGAGGAGGAGTGGGGTAGCACGCTTCTTCCTTTGGTGGCGGGAGATGCCCATATTTCTCCCTGGTTTTATCATCATGACGGGAGACTGAAGCTTTGGCTTGCTCTGACCTTATCGGTGTGGAGCATATCTCTCCATCATCTTGCTTGAGAGTCTGGCCATTGCCGGGTGAGACCGACAGCATGTTACAGGAGAAGACTTTGTCCCTCCTTGTATTTCTTCGCATCTGCTTTTTCCTTCCTTTTGGCGGTCGGCATCTGCACCCCTAAGGGGTTATCTAGCACATCTGGCACTTTTGATTCACTTTTCATTTTCTTCATCAGGCCCGGGGATTTGACATGCTCCCGCAGGACGGGTCCGTCGGTGCCATTTGCACAGGCTTTTGACACCCCTTTAGGCAATTGCCGGTATAGGGATATCATATTACTGCTCTTTTTAGCTCAGGTAACTCATGCGGGCGTGGCGGGTCCACTCTGTATTCACCCAGCTGTAGTTCCCCTTTCTTAATCATTCTTTCAATAACATCTTTGAATACATAGCAATCTTCAATGGGATGACCCAACGCCTGGTGATATGGGCAGAAGCGGGGGTCATCTTTTCTTTTGGCATCATCAGGTCTCTTTGGATCTGGAAGGACAATTTTGTCAAATTGGATGGCCCATTCAAATAGGAGCCGAGTCTTTTCCTTAGGAAAGGAATAAGGCTTGCTCATCCTGGCTCGCAGAGCGGGGCCATCCTTCTGATCAGCCGGCCCGGCGGGAGGAGGGCGGGCAACGCCTTTTTCTTTATCTTTTTGTTGCTCAAACATCTTGAAGTCTATTGTACCGACTTCTGCAGGCATGGGCCGTTTATCAGCCGATCTAGCTTTATGGTATACAGCAGTAGCAATTGAAGGACCACTGGAGAGGAAGGCGTCGACCTCCGCCACGGCATTGTTTAGTCGGTCAAACGACCTTATCTCCATTCCAATCATTCTTTCGAGAGTCTCCCGCCAAAGATTCTGCTTGCAAATTTGGACGGCGTCCTCCTGATGCGGAGGCCGCCTGCATCTCATGGCGAGATTCCTCCATCTTTTTATATAATCCAGAGCGGTCTCATCTTGCTTCTGCCTTGTTGCATATAGCTCGGCTATTGTGATTTCTCTTTCTGTAATATGAAATCTGTCCCAGAATTTCCGCTGCATATCGGGCCAATCAGTCACTGACCCAGCCGGTAGGCCAAAGTATCATTCAAAGGCTAACCCTGTAAGGGACGAGCCGAAGAATTTCAGGAGGTAGGATTCATCATATGCCAGGTCACCCATAATTGTTGTATAGTAGGCTATATGCTCTTTGGGGGAGCCCTGGCCATTGAATTTTTTCAAATTTCGGCGGCTTGCTGACGCCTGGTGGTAGTTTCTTAGCAGCATAATGCGCAGGATATGGTACCTTATAAACATCATAGGTACTGGAATCCCCAACCCTTTCGGACAGCTTCATTTCAATAATTTTTTCTATCATCAGCTTGCCAGCCACATCCGGATCTATGGGCTCCGGGAAGAAGTGTGCCCGCTGCCGGCTGAAGGGGGTTGTCATAATTGTTGTATGCA
This sequence comes from Amorphophallus konjac, assembly GCA_022559845.1. Taxonomy (NCBI): domain Eukaryota; kingdom Viridiplantae; phylum Streptophyta; class Magnoliopsida; order Alismatales; family Araceae; genus Amorphophallus; species Amorphophallus konjac. The sequence goes on from JAHNEJ010002310.1 coordinate 123,533, forward strand.
GAGCAGGCACGGCAGGCTGCATTTGAGATGCAGAGGGCTGAGCTGCTGCTTGTTGTAGAGAAGGTTGACTCGGTGCCTTGCCTTTGTCAGTTTGAGCGGGATGGACCGGAGAGGCCACCCCTATCGAGTTGGAAGTCTGCCCAGCTGGCTCAGCATGCTTGGAGACAGGTGTATGCTCACCTCTTTCATTAAGCTATCTTCTGAGGGAGTCAATCCCCTGCTGATATCTTTTGAACATCATCTGGATCATGGGATCCAGGGTTGTCGGGATCTTTATTTTCCCCGATATTTCTTCAGTGGAAACACCCAGAGGGTTGTATTCTTCTTCTGCAGTCACCACATTGACTGTCATCATTGTGACTTCTTGAGCTTCATCGGCAGCCATTATCTTTTCTTTCGCTGCTCGGCTTCTTCTTGTGACGGCATTTGGCCTGTGTGCCAATTTAATCAGCTCTTCAGGCTGGTCTGGCAGTGTGTTATATTTCCCGGTGACACCGGCCATATTGCAGGAAAAAACCTGCATCTTTCCCTTTCAGCTGTGGACTTTCCTTCTGACCCGACTCGAATATGTGAGGCGGTCAAAGACTGAAATCCTTTCTTCTGCTTCTTCCCTCTTGGGGCTATCTTTTCGATGTCTGACCCTACGGCCATCCTCATAGTCGTTGGAGTCTGAGGATGAGACTCCAAACGCCACATCTTCTGAGGTTTCATCTTTTTCATGTAGGGTGCCCAAGGCACGAGACAATCTTTGCTGCCCTAGGGAGGATTCCCTAGACAGTGGAAGTAGTCTTGAACCACCTGGTTCATTTCTTCTTGGCTATGCCTTTGTAGATCTGATCGGGGCAGCAGCCTCTCTTCGATCTTTGGCTGATAAGCCAGCCTTGAAATTTGGGCAGCCAAATGCTCCGACTTGGAATATTTGAAGATATCAGCCTGTCTGGCGCAGGCCTTCAGTCTCTTTGGAATAGCAGCATAGGCTGGATCTTCCATTCTTCTTTGTTCTTCCCTTTGGCAGTATATATTGCCCCCCCCCTTCGTGGCGAGTGGCAATGGCATCTTTTCTCCTTCTGCCCCCAGCCCTGGGGTGAATGACAGTAGCATTTTCTTTTCCTCTGCCCCTAGTCTGGGGTGAATGACATCAACATCTTGTTTTCTTTCTTCTCATCTCCTGCTCCCAGTCCTGGGGCAGATAATAGCGGCATATTCTTCTTTCTTCTGACATCTTCTGCCCCCAGCTCTGGGGCGGATGACAGTGGTATTTTCTTTTCTTTCCCATCTTCCACCCCTTGCTCTGGGGCGGATGGCAGTAGTCTCTTCTTTTCTTTTCTCATCTCTCCTGACTCTAGCTTCAGGGTGGATAGCAGTGGCACCTTGCTCTTGAGCCGGAATCCGGCTCTGTATCTTCTTCGGCCTCCATATCTGTTTATATCTTGCTGGCTTGGGCGCCAGCGGCTTCCTCTCATCAGTTTCCTAGTGGCCAGAATTTGGAACTTGTTGTTGGTCTGGACGGTCGGGACAACCCTGTCCGGCCGGACGTCGTTGGGGCGACCGTTGAGGTTCACCCTAACATCTCCCATCATCATTGTCTTTCCAGAATTTGAAAGACAACGGCTGGTAGCAACATACTGGCTCCTCCGGTTACCTCTTCTCCCTTTTTGGGCAGCAGCGGGGACCGCGTCCCTCCTTTCCACATGGTGGACAAAGCAGGAGACGACTATCGGGGCCGTCCTTTCTGGTAAGCTTTCCTTCTCATCAGCAGTCTTCATCGGGGCACCTGCAGCAGTGCCTTGTTTTTTGTCAGCAACCTCCAGTAGGTCGGTGAAGACGAGGCCCAAGGAGTTGGGCATCCCGACAGCAGGGGGCATAGACCCGAACATCGTGGGCACCGCCAGGTAGCCCTCGCGAACATAAGCATCAACGACCTGCTGGCCGAAGTGGAGGGAGGCGAATCCACTCGTCATTTTAGTTCCTGGAAATAGGATTAGCGCACAGTTAGAATTTAAGAGGGGCCGCCGGGCCTCCTATTTTGGCGTAGAGATGAAGGGAGACATGGTCCCACCGGGCGTGCCAGACTTGTGGACGCGGATTTCGTTTGATTCTTATTCTTTTATTTCATTGTTTATTTATTGGCGTGCCAGTCACATATGTGCCGATTTCATTGTGCGCTCGATCTGACTTGGTCAGTCGATTGTGAGGTCCGAGTTGGGACTAGAAGTCCGTCATACCATAAAGGCTATGACGTTAATTACGCCCTTCCAAGAAGGACAACCCTTGATTAAACGCCAAAATAGGAGGCCTCGAGAGGCAATCATATATTCATGTGCGCAAATTGATTTCATACCAGAGCCCGGAAGACGGGCAAGATAATAACATCAACTGTAGAAACAGACGATATCGTTAAGTCAGCGGTTCAAAGATCGGGCTTAGGGGGGAAGGAAAATTTCAGTCACAGGCAGACTGAGCCATGGCCATGATAGGAGTGATCCCCTGGAATCCAGACACAGCTACAGGGACTTTATAGATATATCCCCTTTGCAGGGTACAAGAGAGATGAGAATCCGTGAACTCCCCCAGGTGCATGGCTTATTATATTTTCTTTGTTTTATTGTTTCTCTCTTTTTATTGTTGTTATTTGTTTATGATTATTTTCTCATTATTATTTATTATACTATATTATTTGTTGATGCATATTATTCATTTCATTTTTATCGTGTTTCCCTTTGTTTGTTTATCCAATTTCGGTGTATGGATCAAGCTTCCGGATTTATGCATGAATGCAAGACCGGGTATGCAAAAAAAAAGATGCACGGGCTTCACTGCAGCTGACTCATGCATATGCGCGGGCTTCATTGGGGGAAAAGATGCACACAGGCAATGAAATGCACGAAGGCATGCGGGATATGTGCGAAGGCACATGAGACCAAATGCAAATCCCTTTTTTATCTTTTTGTACATGAGCAAGCATCTTTTTTTATCTTTTTATGCCCGAGCCCAATAATGGGGAAACATGCACGAACATGAGTTTTCTTTGATTGGTTGATTTATTCAAAAGGTTCCCCTTCATTATTTGCTTATTTGTGACTGTGAAGCTTGCTCGTTTGTTCATCCACCAAAGGGGCAAGATCTTACCATTATTATTATTCTTTTTTTTTGTTGGTCTCATGCTGTCATGTGTCTTCAAGTGCCTGTCCCTGGGAGAATTTTGGCAGCACCTCCCCCGGACTTGGCATTTTCCAGGGAAAGATCGACAATCACCCACGGAGTGCCGGGGTGAAAGCCAAAAGTAGAGGGGTATTGGACCCCTGACCCATGTACGTGCTTGCAGCACTATTCTAATATCCCCTTAAGGCCATCAGAGCCCATGCAGTGGCAGAGCTCCTTTGGTTAGCGGGGTTAAAAAAATAGATCGAGCCTGGGGGGGGCCATGTAGGGGGGTTAAAGCATCAATCGATGTTTCAGCAGCATTTTCCCTTAATTTGGATTATGCCCAGGGGGGAATAGGCTGACATCCACAGAGTGTCGGGATGAGAGCCGGAAGGTAAGAGAGCACTAAGGCTCAAGGAGACTGTACATGTCTCTAGCATCGGTCGCTATCCCCCTTCTCGGAGACTGACAAAACCCATGTAGAGACAGGGTTCGCCAGACCTACGGGGTTGCACGTGAATCCAGTTAGGGACATAAGAATATAGGGGAGGTCAATCCCAGTTAATTTATCTCCGGGGGTGCATATGACGACTCAAGAATGCCTCAGGCTAAGTGGACGAAGCGGCCAAGGGGTGGACAAAGGATGGGAGCTAGCTTATCGGCGCAGCTGGAAGGGGATGGAGGTTCCTGGCGCGGGGGGGCTCTCGTGCGCCCAGGGTTCTCGGCGCGGTGGTGACCGCGCCGGGATGAAATCACTGTTCCTGGGCCATTTGGCGCCGGGAACTCCATGGGGGAGGCACGGAGAAGGCTGAACGGGGTTCCGGAGGCTCTGTTTTGAGTTTTTTTTTTGGATTTCAGAGGGAGCTTTTGGGGGGTTCCCGACCTGCCAGTTGCTTAGATTTACATGGACATTGGTTTAATTCCTCAAGGATGAGCTGGGTTCAAAAGGAATCTCAGAAGCAAATCACTGGAGGGAGCTTTGAGTCGTCGTGTACTTTTGACCCTCAGGGACCATTCATTGGCATCTTTGGTCACCCTGGGGGCCAAGAGATGACTGTCTCTGGTCCCGGGGATGACCCTGATGGAGCTAGTCAGACAGAAATTATATTAGAGACCCTCGGTATAAATCCATCAATGTAGTTTACTTATTTCTGCGGGAAGGGGGGTTTCAAGCAGGCCGTTGAAGGTACTGCCAATATCGATAGCAGACTGCCCTAGAAGCCAAGAGATGATCTGTCTCTGGCCCTGGGGCAAGCCTGGAAGACTCTATGCAAACGATGATGAACGGCGAGGAACATCGGTATAACTAGAGCTACATAAGACAACTGAGCCCGAGGACCCATCAGAGAATCAGGTGCACTTCAGTTGAGCTAAAGATGAAAACATATGAAGGAAAAACACAGCAGCAGGCGGAGAGATAGATGGCAGATATTTCAATCACCCAGCGCCCAAACGGGCCATTGTAGCATTTCATTTCATTACATCATTCCAAGACTCACACCAATCACAAGGAGGGAGTGAGGGAAAGGGAGATGAACAGAGGCCGGGATATCCCGGTTACATCCGATGAATCGAGGTAAAACTTGTATGATTACATGAAGAAGAAACATAAAATAAAAAAAAAGAGGGGGAGGGCGGAGCATTGACTCCTCTCCCTCCCCGGCTGCCCACCTGGAGCTTCTTCTCCTTCTTTCTCTTCTTCTTTTCTCTCTTGCTCTGTTGGTCTCTTCTCTCTTTTCTCAGCGGAGGAGGCTCTCTCGTTCTATCCTCCTTTTTCTTGTGGGCGAAGAAAGGGTTTATATAAGCCCTTCCTTTTGCAGATGGCACTCGGCGCACTTGCTTTGGTGGAAGAGGTTCCCGGCGCGGGGGCAGCAGTGGCAAGTTCCCGGCGCGCCTGCTCTCTCCCAAGCTCTCGGCGCTAAGGGGTCTCATTGTAGCCCATTCAATAGGCCCATTTAAGGCTTTTTCCCTTTTAGAGCTCCTATTGTCCTTAGCTTCGTTGAATTCCTTTGATCATATTGGAACTAACGAAGGCCCCTTGTATGCATCATCATCTGAATAATCCGGAGGTTTCTCATCAGTCAACAGACCGGAGTTTCATCAGTATTGCCATTTGGACGATGACAACACCGGATATCAGCCAGGCCTGAAAAGGTCCTGGCTGGGCAAGTAGTTGGTGGTGAGGGCTCTCCCTCAATCCTAACTTTGCAGAAATCTTCCAGTCTTCGTTGCTGGTCTGGTCTCATCTTTATATTTGTTCATATTTTATCTGTCAACAAGGATTCATTCGAGCAATCAAGTGGACCTCATGAGCCAAGAAGTAGTGCTTCAATTTCTACACTACCCAAACGAGGGCAGCACAGGTTTTCTCCATGACGGTGTACTTCTGCTCACAAGGATTGAGAAGTTTGGACAAGTAATAGGTTGTCGTTCCTTACCTTCTTCATCAGCTTGTGCGAGGATGGCTCCCACGGAGTCATCCAAGACTGAGACGTAAAGGATCAGAGATTTTTCTGGTTTGGGCGGAATGAGAACGGGTGGACTAGCCAGATATTCCTTCAACCCTTCAAAAGCTTTCTGACATTTAGAATTCCAGTGAATTCTACTCCTGACTTGGTCAACTCGTAGAGAGGTCTACACCTTTGTGAATGTTGGGACACAAACCAACGAATAAACTGCAACCTCCCGATTAAACCTCAGACTTCCCTCAAATTCTTGGGAGGCGGCATATCCCTGATAGCCTTGGATTTGTCGGGATTTATCTCGATCCCTCTTTTACTCACAATGAAACCCAGCAATTTACCCGACGACACACCAAACACACACTTCTTCGGGTTCATTTTCAATTGGAACTCCCTTGACCTCTGCAAGACCTTAGCCAAAACTTCTGGATGTTCCATCCTGGTCCTTGATTTCACCAATAAGTCATCCACATACACTTCCAGGTATATGTGCATCATGTCATGAAATATGGCCATCATAGCTCTTTGGTAAGTATCTCCAGCATTCTTTAATCTGAACGGCATGACCACGTAACAATATGTCCCCCAAGGGGTAGTGAATGACGTCTTTTCCTGATCCTCTTCTGCCAAACGAATTTGATTGTATCCTGAAAATCCATCCATGAATGAGAGGGTTACGTAGCCTGCCGTGTTATCAATCCACACATCAATGTGAGGTAAGGGAAAATCATCTTTTGGACACGCGCGGTTATGGTCCCGGAAGTCGATACAAATCCTGACTTTCCCATCTTTCTTCATGACCGGGACAATGTTCGCCACCCATTGAGGATAAAGAACGACTCTAATGAACCTGACTTTATGGAGCTTATCGACCTCTTCGTTCATTTTCAAAGCCATTTGAGAGTGGAAATGCCTTAACCTTTGTTTTACCGAGACGGGCCCTGGTTTTAGGGTTAAACGGTGTTCGACCAAGGTTGAATCTAGACCCGTCATATCCTCGTAGCTCCATGCAAACGTGTCCTTATATTCCTTGAGAACTTCAATTAATGCCTCTTCTTCAAAGGGTGGTAGGTTGTCACTTATGAGGATGATCCTAGGGTCTCCCTCAGTTCCCAAGTTGACTTCTTTGGTGGATTCTTCTACGGCGGTTGACGGCTCGTCGAATCTCCTCATTCTACTAGCATATGCGCCAGCCGCGTCCTCATATTCCTCACCCTCATCTTCGGTAAGGTATTCTTCATCCGTGATCTCGTAGACTCCGTACCCTTCATCAAATGCACCGTCGCCCTCACATTCTATTTCCGGTAGCTGGATGGGATTTTCTAGCAACTGGGGGATGGCAAGAAGGGCCTGACACCTGGCAGCTAAATCCAGAAGGAATCGACGAGGGATCTGCCTACCCTTGGATTTCTTCCTAGGTACTACCCTTGACCTATCATTCCTAGATTGACTGACATTATTTACAGAAGAAGAGGAAGACGAAGAGGATGGTGTAGAATGTACAGGAGAAGACCCCTCAGAGGAGGGGTAGAAAAGGTCGCTCATCGGACCTTGGACGGGTGGTCCGTAGGGCGGGATGCACCCGTGGGAGATGTAAGAGGTTTCCTCAACGAAGATGTGTTGTTGAGGAGTTTGAAAATTGACGTTTTTTTTTCATTTTCAGTTTTAATGACAAAGCAGTGAAAAGAGATTGGAGGAGAGAGAAAAGTGGTTATGGCTAGAGGATTGTGAGGCTCATAGAGCAGATCATGGTTGACGACCTGGCGCGGGTTGAGAAGCCCGCATAGGTATGTAAGCAGAGAAGGGGATCTGGGAAGATCATCAGATAATTGTTTGGCCCAGGAAGAAGATATCAGTAAAGGCTGAGACGAGTGGATGGAGAAGATGGCGGCTAATGAGCCGTCGACGGCAATGTTGAGGACGGATGAAGATCCGTCGATGACAGGGTCCTTCTGGCGAGGACGAGGAGAGTTTGGAACCTTGGCAAGAGTGGTAATATTCTCTGGTATTCCGGAGATCAATGGTGGTCCTTCAAGCTGCGGAGACGAGAACATCCTTTCCAGTGCAATGGAAATGTCCCGTATGTCAAACCATTTGTTCCACTCGCATTCCGGATCTTTGATCTTACCTCTTTTGTTGATCCTCGGACATTTTTCAGCCAAATATACAGCATGTGATCCGTCACATGCTTCTCGTAGGTAATCTCCCATCTGAACAACGGGCCCTCTGTTGAAGTGGTTTGATAGAGTCCATGTGAGGGGCTTACAATCCGCCTTGAACGGTCCTTTGAAGCTTAGGCCAAACCTGCGGTTCGGCCTAATTTCCTTTGGCGGTTTGAGCCTACCCTGTAACTGTGCGCCCAGACCTTTACCCTGTTGGTAGCCGATGTTCCTCATAATCTCCCAACCTTTGGAGTGAAAAGGGAGATATTATATTGTGGTTGCTCTGACCGGCTCCTTTGGTGCTAGTGGAACGTGAGATAGATCACGCACGTCCAGCAATGACAATATGGGCCGATGAGATGGCCAAACAGAGGGAAGAGAGGTGTTGATAGCATCCACTGTGTGAAGGACAGGTGTACCGACCACTTTAATACTCCTCCCATTGTAAGGAAACTTCAGGCACTGATGGTTGGTGGAAGGCACAGCGTCCATGGCTTCGATGTAAGGGCGACCCAGTATAGCCTTGAATGTGGGGTCCATGTCGAGGACATGGAATTCTGTGGGAATTGCATAGGGCCTAGTTTTGCCTTCAGAATAATCATCCCCTGCGGCGGCCTTTTGCTATTGTCATAAGCCGTGACTGTGATCGAGGAAGTTCTTATTTGTTCCTCGTTGACCCCACACGACTGAAGGGTGTCCATGGAGATCACATTTATGGACGCGCCTGTGTCTACAACACACGGGTTTATGGATACCCCATTAATTTTTATTGAAATGCACAATGCATATTTTCGAGCTTCCTTGGGAGCGAGCTCGTAGTTGTGGAACATGATGGCCGGTTGTGTGTCTGTTGGGGTCAGGACGGTCGAAATCTTCTCCACGGGGAGGTCCTCATTAACCATGACTTTTTGAAGATATTCTATCAAGGCCGCCTGGTGGGATGTGGATCTTTAAAGTAGCTCCAGGATGGAGATCTGAGCAGGCGTCTTGTCCAAGTGTTTCAATAGATCATACTGTGTTCCAGGGATAGCTCTTTCTGGTTGTTCTCCATCATCCTTCTCTGGCTGAGATTGCTCAGGATTCTGACTGTTGTGGGGGAAAACCCTGTGGAAAATCCTTCCACTCCAGAGCACCATTGCCTGCGACTTTTGTACCTCTGTGGGGGTAGCAGTCGGTTTTAACAAGGATTTGAGGGGTAGTGGTGAAGGAATGGTTGATGAAGCAGGGGTGATGATGGGAGGAGGGATTCTGATGAGGGGTTTGTTAGGTGGAGGCATGGTGGAGGTAGAGGGGATATCACACGGATTATGGAGGATAAGGGGTCAGGAAGGTGGAGGTGGAGACGAAGTAGAAGTGGGTAGGGCTTGAAGCGGGCAATGATTTTGAGGTGGGTGATGGGTAATGAGTGGTTTTGAAGGCATTAGTGGTGATATGGTGGAGAAAGATGGGGTTATGTATGGTTGACGGATGATAAGGGGTTTAGAAGGCGTAGGGGTAAATGTGGTAGAGGTGGATGGTAAAGTGGGGGAGTGAGAGAAGATGAGAGGGTGTGAAGGCTTGGTGGAGAGTGTCGGTTGATAGGAGATCGGGGTGCGGATGAGAGGGCGTAATGGTAGTGGAAATGGTGAAGGCGATACTGATGCGGGTTGGTGGGAGAGAGGTGCTACCCGGGCAAGACGAGGGTGTTGCGTGATGATAGGATTGGCAGTAGAAAGAATGGAGGTACTTTCCGGGTGCCACACCTGCTCTCTCCCGACTTCCGGGAAGGAGGAGATGGGGTTAACCTGATGATTGGGCTGTTGGTGCTCCGGTAATGGATTCTGGATTATGCCCATGTTGGGCTGTTGTTGTGGGGCCTGCTGAGGCTGCTGTTGTTGTTGTGGTTGCTGCTACTGCTGCTGCTGTTATAACTGCTGCTGTTGTAACTACTGCTGTGGCCTATGAGGAGGTCTCCTAGCCTTGAGAGCGGCGACGTATCGTCTCATTTCATCCCAATCTATTTGATGTTCATCATTCATATCGTGGATGTAATCTTTGAAATGGAAGCAGTAATCTACCGTTTGTCCTGGCTGCCTGTGGTAGACGTAATATTTGGAGGTATCAACATTCGGGGGCCACACGGGCCTTTCCCTGGGTAGCACAAGTATGTTTGAGGCCATGAGGGCGTTGAAAATATCCGCCAGAGTTTCTGGCAACGGTGGATAGTAGGCTCTCTTGGGACCGACCGGCCTCCTTTGTTGCTGTTGGGGACCATAATTCCCCGGGGGTGGAACTTGGTTGTACTGAAGCGGTGGTTATTGTTGCTGAGGTTCTGGTTCTTGTTGCTGGGGTTGAAGTAATGGAGGCATATTATCCTGGGGTGGATTATTTTGGGGTGGAGGACGAAGAGGGAAAGGACCCGGTTGGAGGGGAAGTTGGGGCATTTGTGGAGGCCTTGGGTTGACTGCATAGTTGGCATTGTTGACCGCACCCACTTGCTCATTTGTCACGACCCCTTCTGTGGCTCCGCCCGGGACACCAGCGCCTGTCTTTCTGACCACTTTGGGCTTTGGCGACTCAAACATGTTCATAATGGGGGAGTCTTTTAACTGGGTTTGGATGTACCGGGCCCTTTCATAGAGTTCCTCCATTGTAGTAAGTTTATTCATGGCCAGGACGTGTCTGAACTATGGGGTTGCATTAGACACAATCATCTTCACTTGTTCGGGCTCGGAGAGGGTATCCCTTATTCTTTCCGCCAGAGACCTCCATCTATCAGCATAGCGGACAAAATCCTCGTCGGGCTTCATCTTTTCGGCCACTAGGTCGGTAATGGAGAGTGAGGGACTGACCCTATCCCTATATTTCTGCAAGAACCTTCTCTGGACTATTTCAAAATTCTCGGCCTCGCGGGGCTCCAAAGAATAGAACCACTCAAGCGCGGGACCATCCAATGATCTCCGAAAGAGGTATGCCAGGGACCTCTGATCGTTTTGCCAATAGGAGGACTCATACATGAAATCCTTGAGGTGAATGAAGGGGTTGCCGGTACCATTGTATCTACGGTACGTGGGCATTTCGGAGGGAGGAAGATGAATGACGGGAAGGATTGGCAAAGCAACCTCCGGGGTGGCTTTCACGTCCACCATTCTTCTCAGATTTTGAAACTGCTCATCCATGTGATTGAACCTATTGAGGAGCGATTGGGAGAGCTCCTCTGGAGTTGAAGGTGGTACTTGCCACTGGGGGAGAAACTGTCTCCCGGAGACTTGAGGGGGGAACCCCGAATGAGAGGGAGCTACCGGACAGCCGACAGTCGGCCCCGGCTGAAGCGGTATGTGGGGAACAACGGGAGTTTGAGATTGTGACGGGAACTGGAATGAGGGTGGTTGTTGGCTCGCTTGTCCTTGAAGCGAGGGAGACTGGATGGCTTGCGCCAATGAAGGAGATGGAATGGCCTGCACGGACTCTTGGAGAGGTGCGATGGCCGGAGTTGATTCCTGGGGCGTGGGGGAAACAGATTTCCCCTTCAGAATGGCCTGGAAGGCCCGGAGCTGTTCAGAGGTAAGCTCCATGTTGGCGAGGACGCCCAGTAAGGAAGAGATATCCTGTGGTGGGGATGTGTCCCGGGCAATAACCTGCACCTCATGCGAGGGCTCATGAGAAGGACCCGAGTCCATAGCATAGACTCGCGGGTCGGCTGACAAACCACGACTAGGGTGGTTCTCCTCAAAAGACTCGTGAGCCATGCTCACAGTTTTCCCAGAACGCAAAAACATACACTGGCAAGTAGGTAGCAGAGATTATCAAACAAGTGGATGCCTTTACGCCCTTTTTGTGTTTTGATTTTGATGATTTTTTTTGTTTTTAGCGAGATCCGAAGTTCACACAAAATAGGGACCCTAGTTTTTTTTTATTTCACCGCCGTGTCAGCTAGGGTCTCTCGTCTCACCACGAATGGGATGACTAACTCCGGGGAACTTCAATGGTATAACCAGCCCAGTGAACGAAGAGGAGATTCTTCGATGTCGGGGACTTATGGAGCTCCCAGTGGAGGAGATTCTAGTCCGTTGAGAGGAATTCTCAAACGGAGAGTCCTTCCTTCACCGGGAAAGGGTGATCCTTAGAAAAAATGAAAAAGGATATAAAAAGAGGGATGGATGTATGCAATGGAATGCTGACAGAGATATAGAGTAATAAAAACAGAAATAACAAACATATAATGAACACCCAACCAATCACAACTGACAGTGCTGCCGTGAGCACAACGGGGGCGCGCGAGGGCGCCAAGGTGGAGAGGCACGGACGGTGCCGAACTTGCAAGGGTAGCCAAAAGGAAGCAGTAGAGGTCCCACCGTGATCGCCAATCTGTGAGCGATGTCACGCGGTTCGAGGAGCGAAGAAGACGCGGAGCGCGCGGGCTCCTCTTGTTTGCTGCAACACAGAAATAAGAGAAAAGAGAAGGGGCCACCACGGGAGATTGCTCCGGCGGGACGAGCGGGACAAATGTAATATAGCAAGATATGGGGGTTAAACGGCCATAGAGGGAAGTGACTCGCCGTGGCCTCGGGGGGACGGGAATGGTGCAGAAATTAAATAGTAAGAATTGAAACGGCCATTGGGGAAGTGACTCGCCGCGGCCTCGAGAATATGAGCAGATAAGAATATAATAAAATATAAGGAGAATATAAAGAACGAAATTTAAACGGCCATTGGGGAAGTGACTCGCCGCGGCCTCGAGAATATGAATAGATAAGAATATAACAAAATATAAAGAGAATATAAGAACGGGAATTTAAACGGCCATTGGGGAAATGACTCGCCGCGGCCTCGAGAATATGAGCAGATAAGAATATAACATAATAGAAAGAGAATATAAGAACGGGAATTTGAACGGCCATTGGGGAAGTGACTCGCCGCGACCTCGAGAATATGAGCAGATAAGAATATAACCGAATATAAAGAGAATATAAGAACGGGAATTTAAACGGCCATTGGGGAAGTGACTCGCCGCGGCCTCGAGAACATGATGTGATCGCCAGGGGCCAAAAGACCCCAAAATAAAGAAAGTGATCGCGCCTACCTCAAGAGCGGGAGATGGCGGGTTGCTTCTTCCTCCCCCTTCGGTCGGCCGATGGAGAGGGCTTTCCTTGGGTACCCTTGCAAAATAACGACAAATAAGTAACGAGTGGATTAGAAAGATGAAGGTGTAGTATTTAAATCATTGCGATAAAAATAATGAAATGATGGCAAGACACACACCTGGTTGGTGTTGTCTTTAAACCCCTCTCGGATACGAGTAGGAGGAAATGCAATGATGGATGCAAGAAGTATATAAGAAGAGGCGCCCTTATGAAGGGGGATAGAGGATGCGAGATGATGAATGCAAAAGAACTACGAAGAAAAGGAAAGGATTGGCTTATTGGATGTGCCGATGGCGAAATCCGGCGGAGCTCCGGCAGCGTAGGGACGACGTGGAAGCGCGGTGGATGAAGATGACCTTCCTCTCGAGAGCGTGGGCACCCGAGAAGCCGACAGAACCTCCACCTACAAAAGACCCCACGGGTTAGAAATGACTCCGGCAGCCTCTAGGCTCCGGCAGCCTATCGGACCTCTTAGAAGCTCCCTCAAAACTGAGGGGGTGGGCCTCTATTTATAGGGCTCCAGAGGGTGGAGGCGTCTAGGACCCTGGACACCTCCATCAGGGCAAAAAAGATATTTTATTCTATTTTTATTCATTTTTTCTGAATATTTTCATGGAGACGTCCAGGGTCCCGGACGCCTCCATAACTCCCACCGAACTCCACCGAAAGTCGCACGCGGTTTAACACAACGCGTGGTTTTGGAGCGGCGACCCGTGATTTGGAAATGGGCGCGTCCAGCCGGCTGGACGTCTCCACAGTTGGATTTTTTCACACACGACAAACCGTCGATCGGTGGGCAGGGCCCCGTGAGTGAGTTGATGGAGGCGTCCAGGGGCCTGGACGCCTCCAAGAAAATATATTTTTATTTTTTTTGTTTTGTTTTTTATGCCAACTAGCATTTTATATTTTTTATTTTTGTTTTCATGGAGGCGTCCAGAGACCAGGACGCCTCCATTAATATATATATTTTTTCATTTTTTTTAGTTTGAAAAATAAATAAAAATAATGGGGGCGTCCAGGAGCCTGGACGCCCCCATGAAGACCCGCCTGGGTCCTCAGACAAGGAGTTGGCAGCCGCCCGGCAGACACCCTTCCTGGTTTCGGAACCTTCCGATGCATCTGACTGGTGTTGATGCCGTCCGAATGCCGCAACGAGATGATTTCCGGATGCCGAAAAGGGCGGAAGAAGACTCAAGAAAAGGAAGCATTCGAGCGATTCAAAATGCGTAAGCCGTCGCGGGGCGTCGTATAGTAATATGAGACTTTCTCAGGAGACGTCAGGAATGGCGTGTCTACAGTCATGTGCATTGGGATCTAACAAATCCAAGTTTGCAATGTCCATGGGATTTACTAGGGGTTGCTTGTTCTTTTTGCTCCTGAATAATGTGGTTCATGATGATTTCTTCTTCTATGAAGCTGGCGGTGGTTTGAATGTTGCAAGTTGTCTCCCTCCTGATGCCTAAGAAGTGGAGGTCATGTTTGATAAGAACTTCAAGTAATTTTGTACTATGTAACTCAATAAGTATGAGTATACCTGAGACGACTGAGTGGGCGCCCTAGATGCCAAGCGCCGTAGTGTAGCAGACTGAGATGGTTGTTTGGATGCTGTCGAAGGCTACAAAATTGAAAGGCCAACAGATTCAATTAGCAATGAATATAGTTTAACATATAAATCTTCTCGTAGGCATATAATTTCACCTCTCTATATGACGAACTCCTCCTAGCCTCTCTAAAAGTGGATGCCCTTCTGAGTTTTATAGATACTGAATGTCGTAGTGTAGCAACCCGAGACCACTGCTCATGTGTCGGATTAACCAGTAATTTTTTTATTACATCATAGGATATAAATATATGCATACACTCTCCAATCAAATATGTGATTTAATATGTATATGTTATTTCACCTGAGAGGCCGGTGTACGTGGGTCTATTAGAGGCTACATCAATCGCTCCCATGCCACATCATCGTATGCATATGATGTGTCTCCACCCCTAATGATGAGGCATTCATTCAAGTTAACTTTCCCATCATGTCCCGCCACTAACTCGTCTCCAATCACCTGCACATTGGTGTCATCTCCCTCCCCCACTACTTGCTGCACAGTTACTATGAGAAAAATATTAGGTAGTGGTGTCTCTCCTAACTCTCCAGCCTCCTCATCAAGTTTCACCTCACCATGCTCAATTGTTGTTCTTACAATTCATGAAACCATAGGGTCATTATTGTCTCGCAAGTACACAACATCTATTGGGTCATAGTCTCCCTCTCCTCTCGTTACATCCATCTGCACATGCTTAACCTTTAGCTTCATATTGTAATGAATATTGACCATTTTGTCCAGCCTTCTGTGTGTTAGCCTATTCCTGAACTTGGTGTGTAAGCAGAAGAATATTGACCAATTCTACTCACCAACTTGAGGAGGATGTTTAGGATATAACTTTCATTGCAATCTTCCTTAATGTCGGCGTGCTTATGCCATAATTGAACCACCACTCAACTGTTAGTAAGGCAGAGGATGAACATTATAGTAATTACGTGCAATAATTACTTGTTGAATCATAGAATGTGAATTATACAAGTAAATTACCTGCATCAAGTCTCTCATGGCTAGCAATGGCATTAGGTGTCACACATAAACTAATTACCCCTCTAAACATTTTCATATGCATTTACGAATAAAAATAGTTACATAATTATTTTCACGGAGGGTGAAGTATCCAAATATACCTCATTCAACGCATCAGCAGCATTTGCCGGGTTGCGAGATAGTCGTTCCACCACAATATTGACGGATGCTATCAAAGTATCATCATAGGCGAGACCATGAGCATACTGAAAAGTCAGGTGTAGGTAGTACGCTGCAATCACTGCAAATTAAAAAAAAGTTTGTCATGTAACTCGGGATAGCGACATTAAGGTCAAGAAGAATGTTTACCTGCCATGTGAAGATCGTGGCTCATTTGCCTATCTCATCTGCCCTCTACAATTTTTAAGATCGTGGGTCCTTATTTCTTGGACGTTGCAAGAATCTTCCGCTTTACAGCTTCACTTTTGCTGTACACCAACCCCATGGTTGGTACTCTATCTCAGTCCACACACCTTAATACCTCATATAACAGCTCTATCAATGAAACTAATATCTTGACTATGTCCCAAAATTTGTCGGTGTTGACAATCCCTTTGACTTCGGCTCCTTCACATGAAGCATCAAAAGAGGAACTCAGGCAAATCTCACCCCTAAACATTTGTTTTAAACCATCCTTGTGTTTCAGAAGGCTTTGCAAGGTAATGTAGTTAGTGGCAAATCGGGTGATGTCAGACCTCAACAGTTTGCCACCGCAATGCTTTCTCATCCATGCCAATACTAGTGTATGGTTAAAGATGTATTTCATGACCTTCTATGCCACCTCGACCACAAACTTGACTACACAAAGCTGACCAATCTCTTTCAGCATTAGGTCTACACAGTGTGTTGTACAGTGGGTGCAAAAAAGGTGTCGTCTGTTCCTCATCAGTTCCTCCCCAGCCTTCTTATAGTTCGACACATCATTTGTGACCACTTGAACAATGTACTCCTCCTTAATCTTGTTCACCACTTGTCCCATTAATGACAAAATGTATTGGTAACTGTGAACATGACTTGACACATTCATTGACCTGTGAAAGAATACATATCTGTCACAATAAATAAGGAAGTTGATCATGCTACTTTTAGTGGTGTCTGACTATCCATCACACATTAGTGTGACTCCGTGCTTGATCCATTTGTGTTTGAAGAAGTCCTCATAACTCTTCAAATAAGGTCTGTTTCGGCAAGGCTCCTGCATTGAATGAAAGGTGTGTGTTAAATCAATATAAGCTCTCATTCAGATGCACTGAAAAACCACCCAAACTCATCAAATGGTTCTGCCCAAGGTCAGGTTATGTTTTAAACGTGGATGGGGCTGCCAAGGGCAACCCAGGCCATGCTGGTGGTGGCGGATGCATCAGAGGTAGCAGTGGGGAAATAATCCATGGCTTCTCTTATTATTATGGAGTGGGGAGTAATATGGTGGCTGAGGCCAGAGCCCTACTAGATGGAATGAGATTTTGGAGAGGAGTGGGCTTCCAGTAGAAGCCATATATTCAGATTCCAAGGCTCTCATAACCCTGATTCAACATTGTAATCATCCTCATTGGAGGATTAGTAAATGGTGGGATGAAATCCAAGACACTATTAAGAGGAATGGGTGGAAAGTGCAGCACACATACAGGGAAGGGAATACGGTAGCGGATGCCCTTGCTTCATTAGCATGCTATGCTCGGATAAATCAGGACTTTAAGTGGTGGAAAGACCTACCAAGCAAAGCCCGGGGATGTGCTACGGTAGACGCTGTTGGTCTTCCTAGTTGGAGGGGATGATTCACCTTGTTCTTGCTGTCCCTTTTCATTTCTTGCTACTCTCTCAGGGGTCTGCCCCGTGGTATTTGTAAATACATTCTTCAGTATAAATACAAATAGGGTCGGATACTATTGGTGGAACTAGCACAAACTATGCTTTCCCCCAAGAGTCATCCACGGCCTCATTTATATATAAAAAAAGTCCTCATAACTCTTGATATCAGCAACTTGTTCATCTAGGTATATGCCGGCCAACTCTCTCGCTGTAGGGGATTGTACATGTAACCCAAGCACTTATGCTTCTTGGAACATTGACTTGTAGTAAGGGCTGTTGGCCGCATTGAAAGATAATCCTACATGGTGCCACCATTTTGCAATGGCATGTCCAAGTTTCCATTGTGTCTGCTTCTGGCCATATGCATCATCCATCTTCGTTTGTTTGCCATGCTCTCGGGATAGTACACTAGGCTCTACATCTTCAATATTGATCGATTGTATCCTTTTTCTTTGTGATCCTGAGTCACCAGTGAAGAAACTTCTGATGTCCCGTGGTTGTCGAGTAGTAGTTGAACCACTACTAGCTGATGCTCCAATTCTTGCCGCCTCGCGACTCTCACCTTCTCTGGATGTCTTGCTTCATCTCTACTCAAATGTATTGCCTCACGGAATTGCACTTCATATGGATCATCCACTGTCACATACACATTAGGCTAGTGAGTACATGGTTGTTATTCTTTGTCACTGGCTGTCCACATGCATTTTTCCTCATCACTACTGCCTGCTCCTCCACTGATCGCCGCTTCACACTTTTCTTCTTTTTTTCCTTCTGTTGCATTTCAACTCTCTTCTCTCGCAGGTGCCTAGTGCGGGCAATGGGAAAAATCTTCCTTTCCTTTTTTTTGAAAATAAACATTATCTTTTCATTAGGTTTCATATTTATTGGTTCTTTTGTGTGCGCAGACGTGCTAGCCATGAGGTGATGAGTCATTCCGACTCCAAAGATCGGAGGGCTCAAAGTCGCAGATGTGTGCTCGTCGTCTGACTGACCAAACGATTGGGGATATCGAGTCGGGACCAAAAATCCACCGAACCATAAAGGCTACGACATTAATTATATCTCCTCAGAGGGAGAAAATTGTTGATTAATCACCAGGAAGAAGGGCCCCATGACATAAAATCTAAGCTATTACGAGAAATAAAAGAAAAGAAAATTAATTGCAACAAGGCACTTCACACCAATAGAAGAGATGCCTAGCCTATTTCATTCATCATTTTTCAATCCTTTTTATTTGTGATGATTTCATCTTTTTATTCATTCATTTTCTTTTATTTATTTTATTACTGTGATTATTTTATTTATTTATTATTTACTATTTACCTATTATAGCCCTTCTTTTAATGAGCGGTCACATGCGAGGGAAAATTCATCCATAACTGCTCGAACCAAATTCTTCATATAATTTTGATGAAATTTTAGCAGCACCTTCCCCTATCCCGGAGCATGTTCGGGGGATGTAGCGGGTGCTCGTCTATAAAAATCTAAGACGGTCCCTTTATCATTCAGGTGCGCATGAAGCAGCAGCACCCGAGCCCATATCGAATGCAGTACCCCTGAGGTCTACCCTACTAGAGGGTCCGGATCATCTGGGGGCTTCCAAAGTCTCATTTGTGCAAGCTGTTCGACCCTCTATTCTTGTTCTTGCTCACGCATGGAGGTTCAAAGATGAACCAGCGTGGCCTTGGGGCAACTAGGTCTAGAGCCGAGGAGCGCCATAAACCCGGACGATCAACGAGGGAAAACTCATTCGAATATTCATTTGGGGACTAATTTATGCTGTGAGTGCAACAATGTCATGGATAATCCCTTGAACATGTGTTAGCCTATGATTTGGCATGATTCAATATTCTTAGAACGACATCAAGACCTCAAAAAAGGAGAGAATTCAAAAAAATATAGATCACATCTAGGAGCTAGTAAGTACTAAAGCAGTTTCAAGTCCTGGCCATAATAGGGTAAGCCCGGGGATCCGAACCTTACTCACAATAGGCATCATTTCTGTTCCTCAATCTCATAATTTGGGGGTATCGGATCAGGCTGAACGGTTGCATGGAGTGATTCCAGGGGTTTAGGTAGGGAAACATTAAGCAGGACGAAGCTCAGTGACCAGCGATAAAATAGACTATGAGTAAAATCCATTCCCGGGACTCGGGGTTGCGGTTAGACCAAAAATCAAAAGTAAACCCTTAATGGGCCACTAATGAATAGTAACTTGGCACTATTCACACTATTCATTACAGTGGTAAATAGTCCTTCCTTCGGCAGCAAGTAGAGCCCCCCCCCCCCTGTTGTAGGGGTGACGGGGATCACTAACTTGGGCCTCTAGATGGGTAGGACTAGTGGCATATGGATGGACGGGGACGCGGCTAATGCAGGGGTCTATTGGAAGTCTATTCCATCACGCTGAAACAGAACCAAAACTTGGAGGATGTTTGGAGGAAATTCAGGGAGGGAGCAACTCGGATCTGTCAAGATGTCGGGGTTATTATGAGCTCCGTATGTGGCCATGGATTTGGCACACCGGAGTATGATCCTTACCCCCTAAACAATGAGAGACGATCATTCTGAACCTGGCATGATAATGATATCGGAACAGGGATGTGGGAAACTGATGGCAAATTTATGCTTCGGAACTCACAATCAGATTTGTAGGCCCACATGCCTAATTTAATGGAGAGGAGGAGCCCCAGAAGCATTGGGGGTTCTATATGGCCTCTCTCTCTTAAGGGATCATCAAGAGAGACGAAAGGGGGCAATGACAGCGAGATCAATTCAAAATATCATGAGAAACCTCAAGTAGCCTCCGACTTAGAATCATGTTCACAGTTTGGATCAAATCCTAAGCGTGGATACCTGCGAGGATATCTCCCTTACTCAGCATGATCAAAATCTTACTCAAGGAGATCAAATCACCCTAACGCGCGCAGTCGACAGTATGTTTAGAATGCCACAATGGGGATAATTGTCGTAAATAAAAAGGGAAGGGGAAAGAATAGACAAACAATCAAAAAAGTGAATACGTACATGTATATTGATGCATAATAATCTCAGATCATACATGAATTTTTAGAGTAAACACTGGAGTACAGAGAAAAGCCCCATCGGGCATGATTCAAGAGCGGCGGTCCACCTATAAAGAAAACTTTGCCCCTCTCTCTTTTCCTCTCTCTTTCTCTCTTTTTCTTCTCTCTTTCTTTTTACGCTTTGTGCCTCTAGGGCTCCCTCTTCCGTTTCTTCTGGTCAAAAATCCTCTCTCTCTCTGGTTGATCTTCTAGACCGGTCTCTCTGGACTAAGCTCTCCACCTCCCTCTTCTTGAATAGGAGCGGGCAGTCCCCTTTGATAGAAGTTCAGTCCGTGATCCGATGCTCGATCTCGTGAATCGGCCTTCTCTCGCTATATTCATGTAGGAAGTGTGAGGTTTGTTCCTACATCAGGGTTGAAGCGACGCCGTGCGATTGTTCCAGCGTCAGAGTGACACCGTGTAATTTTCAATCAGTTGTTGCACCGATTACGCTGAACAACACCAGTTCATGTTGGTATCTGTTCTTTTAGTATTTGAGTTCTTTGTCGTTGGGCCTAAGAGGTGTTGCCTCTTCCTCTTAGGTGTCTTATCAGGTATGTTGAGACCTCCTGTGATATGGGACTTTTCGTCCCTTCTAGATGTGATTTTGAATCAATCCGGCATAATTTAGACTGACGCCATATCACTATTTTGAGCATTGTATCATAGCTTTTGGATGGTTCCGATCGCTGGATCGTGCAGCCATTGAGGCTTCAGGGCCTACCCAGCTTGACTTCACTCAGTGGTGCTTGATAACACTTTGGCAGCCACGCTCAGAGTATTTTCTTCGATTTTAAAATTGATTTGTCGTCTTCTGAACTTACGTCATATCACCAACCTAAATAGCATTAGCACCGTATCATGACTTTTGGGCCGCTCTGGTCACCAGGCTGCGCTGCTGCCAAGTGGTCAAGCCCAATCCAGCTTAGCTCTGCTTAGATAGGGGTGAAAAGTACCTCGATAGCTGTCCTTGGGGTGTTTTCTTCGATTCTTGAACTGATCCAGTGCAGTTTGCACTCATATTTCATTTTTAAAAAATTACAAAAAAATTAAAATTTAAAAATAATTCAAAAAAATAAAACAATGCCCCCCTTCAGTCCGTATTGGTAAGTTGCCCGTACCGGGCCGTGACCAGTACGGTCGGGTCAACAAACCTTGGTCTAAATAACAAAGTATATTTTTTAGTTTAAAAGTAGTCCTTAATATTTTGATAAGTTTAGAAGGTGCGTGTTAATGTCACAAAAATTAATAAATAATAAGGAATCACATGTAGATGCTAAAAGGGAAGTGTGATCGCCAGAAACACGGGGGACTCAAAGGATAATAGCAATGAACAAAGAGGGGGGATCGCGTTATAAATACCTTTTTAAGTGAGGAGGTTGTGAGTTCTAGCCTTCTCTTCCAATCGGCTGGCCGATGAAGAGAGCTTTCTTTAATGATTACTCTCACAAAGAAAATAAACAACCAATAATAAAAGATTGGATTAGAAATACATAGTTGTCTTATTAAATTCTTAAAGATATAAGCATGAGAAAATTGAAGGAAGCTACGTTCCTTGTTGGTGTTTGGCCTAAACCCCTATGCAAAGGGGTGGAAAATTATGGTGATATGAAAATGAGGGGGGTGCAAGTGTTGCATTATGGGAGGATCTCAATAAGATTTGAAGAGGGGTGATCTCGCACTGCTCCTGAGCGGGGAAGAAGATGACCACGTACACTTGAAGCGTGAACTGCAAGAAGGGAAAAAAATTAGAGGTGCCCAGGGATAGATCTCCGGGGAAGACCCTCTGATGCTTAAGTCAGTAAAGTAGCAGAGCTCGGATGCGAAGGGAAGAGGTAGGAGGAAGATGGGAGCACGAGATCCCTCTCCACCAAAAGGTGAAGTGGTTCCTGCTCAGGATTTTTTTGGCTCTTGCATGGCTTACCTCTTGTAGTAGGGCTTTCCAGTTTAAATAGTGGCCCATTGAGCAACTGATCCCTGTAAGCGGAGGAGTCTCAGGGGGGGTTATGTCTTTCATGCGGACTCCTTATAGCACGCGGACTCTTGGTCTCCCCTATCCCCTTAAGCTTCCTGCCATTAAGGGACCCGCAACGGCCGTACTAATAAGCTTCCATCAGTGAGCCCGAGCGATAGGCACTTGCCCAAGAGTGGTCTCCCGAGCGATGAGTGCATGGTCGGGACAGAGAATAGGGGGCTCCGGGGGAGCTTTCCCGATCGTACTGATGCTCAGACTTCCCAACCCGAAGGTCGCCTAGGAAGCGTTTGTACCGAGTGAGTTTTTGGGCTTTACACTAAGTGGGCCCGGGGGCTATCACTTCAAGGAGTTAGGCCTCGTTCGGTCTGGTTGGACCTCTTTTGGCCTCTCTGTACGGGTGACGAGATTTCCCCTCTCCACTTGTCCCCCTCCTACTCCCGAGCCAAAATTTAGGCTCGGACGAGTAGCATTTGGGCCGGACTTTTTGTGGCTCTGGTTGGGTATAGATCTCTCTCTGGTAGGGGCCACGTGATGCGGCTTGCCTTGAAAATATGCCTGTCATGATGAGTAAGAGAAGGCCCCTCCTCGGGAGATCGGATCGCTGCGCCGCCTTTGGTTTAAGCATTACGCGTTTTTACGTCCCTTTATCTCCGGGGTTTAGGGTTTTGCCTCTCTTTGAATTTATATTTCAGGGGGGGCCTCCTGTGCCGTGAGAGAAACTTGGAAGAACGGTGAATCACCGTGGCCATTGTGGAGCTGGAAAGGGTTACCGCGGCGGTGATCCGTCAATTTCCTTATCCTCCGGAGTCTTCAGATTTAGAGCTTTCCCCTTCTTCTACCAGTTCTTCTGTTTGTTCCATGGCGGACCAAAATCCAGGGGCCGAGAGTCGAGAGGGAGAACGGGCCTCGAGGACTTTTTTCGTGCCATCGGAGCCTATTCGTAGCGAGCTGGGTGAGGCGGACGTGAAGCGACTGGAGAATCGGAATGGGATGCCATGGCAATTGAAGTTCATCGCACCTGAGCCTCATGAATCTAGTCTGGTCGCTCGTTCTGGCCTCTTTTGTTCTTTCCTTCTGGCCTGGAAGTGCAACTTTCGACTGCCCTCCATCCTTTTGTTACCGAGTTGCTTCGGTTCTACCGGCTGGCTCCTGTCCAGTTGGTCTCCAACTCTTACACCCTCATTTTTTCCTTCATCTTCCTCTATGGCAAGAGGGGGGTGCGCACCTCGCTGGACCACTTCCAGTACTTTTTTGAATTTAAGGATAATCCTTTTACCGGGAAGGGCTTCTTCTTCATTTAAGCGAGGCGGGGAAGGAGTTGTGTGTCCCTTTCTGTGAAGGATTTCTCTCACAAGGGGTGGAAGACCCAATACTTCTAGGTGGGCCCGTCAGGTGGTCGACGTGGTCTGGAATTTCCCGACAGCGCCCAACTTTCACCCGAACATCCCTCCGAAGCAAACAGAGGTCTCTCTGGAGGTGGAGAGGGATGCTGCTATCCTTCAACGGGACCGCCTGGGGATTGCTGAGTTGGTGACTCCTTCTAACATCGAGGAGTATCTTTCTCGACTGCTGTTGCCGACGGGTAAGGTTCTTAGGGACTTGTCCTCTTTAAGCGAGTGCTTTCCTCTTCTCAATTTGCACTTCTTCGCACAGATCTGTGGCGAGCGGTCGAGGAGGAGGAGGAGGCACCGTCAGTTGAGCTGGAGGTCATCAATGTGGATGATACGCCGGCTCCGAGCGATCTCCCGCTTCGGAGGGCTCATCCTGTGCCCGAAAAAAGGGCAAGGGGGTTGCCCGGGAGGATGCTTCTGAACGCTGGGGGGTCAAGCGGAAAGATCTCATGGTGAAGTTATTGCGGTCTTCGATGCAGGCTCAGTCTGCTAAGAAGAAATGGGCGAGGAAGGCAGAGACCGTCCGCCCAGTTGATGAGGTTTCTTTGTCGGCTCTCCCTTCTGTGGAGCAGGAAGGGGCCGACAATGAAGGGGACACGGCCGATGTTGAGGCGCCGAGCGGAGCAGAGAGGCAACCAGATGAGGGAGCCCGGCCCAAGTCGGTTGAGGCCGGAGGGTCGCAGGGGGAAGCGACTCAATCGCCGCTGACCAAGGCCGGGGAGGTACGTGGCGGGGCCGCTCATGCCGAGCTAACCGATGGGCCCCCCAAGACGGGGTTGCTCGGGGGAAGTGCCCCGATCTCGGCTGCTCCGGAGAGGACTTCCCTTCCCTCGACCAGTGCCTTCAGCGTTTGGGCCTCCCTGTACCAGAGGTGCCACACGATAGCTTCAGGGGTCGTACGAGCGAAAATCCAGAGGGGTCCCCCCTCCACGCTTTTCGAGCAACTTATGGAAGGTGGCCTGATCTTGGCCCAGCTCGGGGCTGAGGCAGTAGGCGCGTATGCTCGGGTGGAGTCCGAGCAGGAGGCTCTCTCGTGGGCCCATTGTGTACTCTATCGGAAGGTCGGGTGCCTGAACCTTGATCTTGGTGACCTCCGTCGGGAGGTGTCCCCGCTTCGGGCTCAAGTGCAGTCGAGCCAAGCGGAGGCTCGGTCGTTGGCGGAGCAGCTGGCCCAGGCCCGTCATATGGTCGACCGGAAGAATGAGCTCTTGGAGGCGGAGCGTATGATTCAGGTCGAGCGCGGAGAGCAGTGGAAGGCCGAGTAGGAGGCGCTCGAGGGCCGAGTCCGGGGGGCCGAGGATGCACTGATTGAGGCTGAGAGAAGGCTGTCCGAGTCAGAGCAGAGGATAGCCGAGCTCGAGAGGCAGGCGGAGTTGGCCGGGGTGGAGGCACTCGAGCGACATAAGTGCTTAGAGGCCTATCACGCGGCTCTTCTCCAGGCTGCCTTCCCTTATTAGGAGTCGGGCTATCACCGGGGCCTTCGGAAGAGCTTCTCCCAGGGCTTCGATCGGGCCATCATAGAAGCAGAGGTCCAAGCGTCTAGGCTCATTTTTCCTTCCGGGCAACGCTATGACTTGGACTGGGGTTCGACCGACTCTTCCCATTATACATCAAGCGAAGAGGAGGGTCGGGAGTCTTCGTCCTCGTCCGAGCGACCGCCAACTCCAGCAGCCTCGGGAGGGCGCACGACCGAGACAGTTCCCACACAAGTGGGGTCAGTGCCTGGGTCGACCGTCGCCGAGAATACTGGGGGTAGATCATCTGGTGCTGAAGAAGCCTTGCCTGTCGAGCCTAAAGATGGGCCTGAGGCCTGATGTAATAGCTCTATCTTTCTTTTTATTTCCCTTACGTAGCTTGGTACTTGAGTTTCCGAGCCTCCCAAGGATCGGTGGGCTCTTGAGAATCGCGGAGCCAGGATATATAGGGGGTCCACCAGTCGCTCGAGGGTGCCGAGTCAACGGTCATAAGCTCGGATTCGATGCTCGGTCGCTCGAGCTCTTCGAGAAAGACCGATCGTGTACCTGCGAGATCGAGTGAGGAGGCCAGTCGAGAGAGGGCGTCCGCTCGGGAGTTTTCCTCTCGAGCTATCCGGACTACCTCAAAGCTCTCGGGGAGTTGGGCCATCCTCTTGACCGCATGGAGGTACTTGACCATTTGTCCTTCCCGAGCTTCGTAATCACCATTGACCTGGCTAGCGACCAATTGGGAGTCAGTGTAGATCCTGACTCGCTCGGCCCCTAGTCGTCGAGCCATCCTGGCCCCTGAGATAAGGGCTTCGTACTCGAGGCATTGTTGGACGCCTGGAAGTTGAACTTCAGGGCGTACCATAGCACCGCTCCTTCGAGGGATTTGAGATGCACACCGGCGCCGCATCGGGCCAAATTGGAGGACCCATCGACGAACAGGTCCCAGGTGAGCCGGGGCGCTGGTGGAGGTACTTCTTCAATCAGGACCATACTTTTGGCAATGAAGTCTGCGAGAGCCTATCCTTTGATGGCCGAGCGGGGGTGATACGAGATGTCGTAGGCTCCGAGCATGACGGCCCATTTGACGAGGCATCCCGAGGCTTCAGGGTGAAAGAGAATCTTCTTCAAGGGTTCACCGGTCAATACGACGATGGAGTGCCCTTGAAAGTAGGGCCGGAGGCGCTTGGCTGAGGTGACCAACGCTAGCACGAGTTTCTCGGTTGCGGGGTACCTTCTTTCAGCCTCATTAAGCACCTTACTGGTATAATAAACTGGTCTCTCGATCCCTGCATCGTTCTTGACCAGGACCGAGCTCACTGTAGAAGGGGTCACCAAGAGATAGAGGTATAGCGTTTCGCCCTGGACTGACTTGGACAACACTGGGGGCGAGGCTAAGAACTCCTTGAGCTCAGCGAATGCCTTCTGACATTCCTCATCCCAGGTGAACGTAGCGGATGCCATTTTGGGTCCCCTCAACAACTTGAAGAAGGGTAAGCATCATTCGGCCGCCCGGGATAGGAAACGGTTGAGCGCAGCAATGCGCCCCGTAAGGCATTGTACATCCTTGATGCAGGTGGGTGGCCGCATGTTCAGGATGGCCTGAACCTTGTCGGGGTTGGCCTCAATCCCACGCTGAGTTACCAGGAAGCCTAGGAACTTCTCGGATCTGACTCCGAAGGCACATTTGGTAGGGTTGAGCTTCATGTTGCACTTCAGGAGGGTGTCGAAGATCTCGGCTAAGTCGACGAGGTGGTCTTCGGCCTTCGGTGTTTTGATGAGCATGTCATCAATGTGGGCCTCGACGTTCCGACCAAGCTGTTCTTTGAAAATGTGGTTGATCAGCCTCTGATATGTTGCACCGGTATTCTTTAACCCGAACGGCATCCGGGTGTAGCAGTGTACGTCGAAGTCGGTGATGAAGGTGATCTTCTCGATGTCCTCCGGGTCCATCCTGATCTGATGGTAGCCGGAGTAGGCGTCCAGGAAGCTGAGCAGCTCGTTGCCAGAGGTTGAGTCGACCAATTGATCAATGCTCGACAGCGGGTAGCAATCCTTCGAGGTAGCCTGGTTGAGGTTGGTGAAGTCTACGCACATTCACCTTTTCCTAGAAGCCTTTGGTACACGGACGACGTTGGCGAGCCACGTAGGGTACAGGACCGGACGAAAAAGGCCAGTCTTCTGCCCCTTGATGACTTGCTCTTTGATGACCGCTTGTTTCTCGGGGGCATACTTTCTCCTGCATTGCTGGACTGGCTTCACCATTGGGTCGAGGTTGAGCTTGTGCATTACCACGTCTCCCGGGATCCCGGGAAGGTGCTCATCAGACCATGCAAAGACTCGGATATACCGGGCAAGGAAATCCTTATATTTTTCTTATTCCTCAAGTGGTAGATCGGCTCCGATCTTTACTCCTAGAGTCGGGTCACCGTTAAGGAAGACCATTAGCAACTCGCCACCAGGCTCAGATGTTGCGGGTCCTTCTTCGGCTCCCTTTACTCCTTTTTTCCCTTCTGGCCTAGTGGCTTCGACCGAGATTATATAGCACCGTCTAGCCAATGCCTGGTTACCTCAGACTTCCCCCACGCCATACTTGGTCGGGAACTTCATTTTTTTGGTGAAAGATAGAGGGCACCGCTTTCATTCGATTGAGGATACCTCATCTGAAGATGGTGTTGTATGCCGTCATCCCTTTAATCACGATGAAGTCTACCATAATCGTAACAGTTTTGGGCGGGGTGCCGATAGTGACTGGCAGGCTCAGGGCTCCCTCGAGATAAGTTGCCTGGCTGTTGAACCCACAGAGAGGGGTTCGATCGGACAGAGTTTAGATAGATTCTCTCCCATCTTGAGGAAACATTCGTAGGATAATACATCAGGGGCACTACCATTGTCAACTAAGATCCTATCTACGTTACAATTATTTATTGTAGCCGATACAACGAGAGCGTCGTCATGCGGGGTAGTTAACCCTTCCAGGTCCTGGTCGGAGAATACCAGGGCTTGCTATTCGCTCGCCTGTAGGTCTGTAGGATGCTCAATAGAGGCTCGGCTTGCCCGCTCGGCGTAACACTTTCTTCCTCAGCTGCTGTCTCCGCCTGATGCCACTCCACCCGCAATGACGTTGATATGGACTCCGCGGGTGGGGGGCATTGTCGATCTCTTCGGGGGCGCCTCGGTCTTCCTTCTGCCCAGACACGTATTTGGATAGGTGTCCCTGGCGGATGAGACGCTTTATCTCATCTTGAAGTTGATGGCAATCGCTGGTGTGATGCCCATGATCACTGTGGAACATGCAATGCTTGCGACGATTGCGATGCTTAGCTTTCATAGGCTCGGGTTGGTAGAGGAGGCCCGAGCCTTTGATGTCGTCATAGATTTTGTAGACAGGGGCGGTAAGGGGGGTGTACCACTCGTACTTTCAGGACGGCTCTTTTCGATCTCCGTCCTGGTTCCACCTTTTTCCTTGGCCCGTCCCTTGCTCGGACGGTCACTTCTTGTCCCCCTCCCAACCCGAGCCAGTCGTGCCTTGGCAGGCGCTGAGGACCTCCTCACACTCTGCGTGGCACAGTGCCAGGGTCACTAGCTCGGCAAGGGAGGTGGGAGGATGAAGCACGAGCTCGTGTCGCAGGTTCTCGTCGCGGGTACCCCCTGTCAGTGCGGTGATGGCAGAGGCCACGTCCAGGCGAGGGATGCACAGGGCTTCCGATTTGAATCGGTTGATATAAGCCTTCAACTTCTCCCCGTGTTCCTGCTTGAGGGCCAATAATCCTGCCACTGACCGGGGTGGACCGCTACCGGCGAAGCTTTCCTTGAACACTCGCTCGAATTGCTTGAAGTTGTGGATGCTGACGGGGGCGAGGGCCCTGAACCAAGCCTGAGCACCCTGGATCAGAGTGGTCACGAACGCTCGACACTTGATTACGTCAGACACCCCATGCAAGGCCATTAGGGCGTTGAAGCTGTCAGTGTGGTCGGTCAGGTCTCCCTGGCCATCGTACGACTTGAAGGTCGGGATTGAGATCCCGGGGGATAACTGTGACGACCCGAGATCTGAGTACCGAAAAGGAACCGGCGCGTCTCGAATCTCGGCCCGCCAACCCACGAGCCCGAAGACTCGGAAGGGTAAAAAGGGATGGTGTGGGAGCACAAGAGAAGCTGAAGCAACTACAGAGATAGCACAATAATCTAAAATAAAATGCACAGCATAATATAAATAAATAAACTACTACAATGTCCATAGAGTCTCATGTCCAAATAAAGTACAGTCAACAGAAAGAAAAAGTGCAACTACACGGGGCATCCCCCGACGTACAACTACACGGGACATCCCCCGGCTCTGGCAGACTGGCGACTAACCCTGGCTAGAAGAACCACGCTGAAACTCGGCCGCACCTCTCGACGACCCCGCCTCACCTGAAAAGCAGGGGTGAGCCTCATTTCATTGGCTCAGTAGGGATCCCCCGGACCCCCACCGCACAACGAGAAAAATGACAGTAAGGCGCTAGCAAGCACGGAAATGAGGCCTTTCATTATCCCAGAAGGGTACCTTCCGTGGTTGCTAGTGCCTTACTGTAGTTTTTCTCATTGTGCGGTGGGGGTCCGGGGGATCCCTACTGGGCCAATGAAATGAGGCTCACCCCTGCTTTTCAGGTGAGGCGGGGTCGTCGAGAGGTGCGGCCGAGTTTCAGCGTGGTTCTTCTAGCCAGGGTTAGTCGCCAGTCTGCCAGAGCCGGGGGATGCCCCGTGTAGTTGTACGCCGGGGGATGCCCCGTGTAGTTGTACTTTTTTTTCTGTTGACTGTACTTTATTTGGACATGAGACTATGTGGACCTTGTAGCAGTTTATTTATTTATATTATGCTGTGCATTTTATTTTAGATTATTGTGCTATCTCTGTAGTTGCTTCAGCTTCTCTTGTGCTCCCACAGCATCCCTTTTTACCCTTCCGAGTCTTCGGGCTCGTGGGTTGGCAGGCCGAGCTTCGAGACGCGCCGGTTCCATTCCGGTACTCGGATCCCAGGTCGTCAGAGTTGGTATCAGAGTGTAGGTTGTGGAGGTACATCAGAACTTGAAACGATTACAGTGGTCCAAAGGTCCATGAATGTCATGTACAGTTGGCGACTGGCGTAGGGCTCCGCGTGTTTTTGTTAACATCGTTGATTATTTTGTTAACAGGTGTTATGGCGCCCAGGAGAGCGACTCGTTCCCAGCAGGGAGAGTCGGGTGGGGGCCAGGAAGGGCAGAGCAGAGCAGAGCAGAGCTCCCAGCAGATGCAACTGAGGGGGCGAGAGTTCCCGGACCAGAGGAGTTCTTCCGGGGCATGTACCAGTATGTTATTCAGCAACAGTAGTATCAGCAGCCGCCACAGTAGCAGTAGGGCGGTGATGCTGGTGAGGGCTCATCCTCTCGGGGTAACCACGCACTGAGAGATTTCTTGCAGTATCAACCGTCCACTTTCAGCGGGCAGCCAGATTCAGAGGTGGTCAGAGAGTGGTTAGATGACATGGAGCGAGTGTTCAGTTCGATGGAGTGTCCTGTGGAAGAGAAGGTGGTGTTACCTTCCGTGGTTGCTAGCGCCTTACTGTCATTTTTCTCATAGTGCGGTGGGGGTCCGGGGGATCCCTACTGGGCCAATGAAATGAGGCTCACCCCTACTTTTCAGGTGAGGCAGGGTCATCGAGAGGTGCGACCGAGTTTCAGTGTGGTTCTTCTAGCCAGGGTTAGTCGCCAGTCTGCCAGAGCCGGGGGATGCCCCGTGTAGTTGTACTTTTTCTTTCTGTTGACTTTACTTTATTTGAACATGAGACTCTGTGGACCTTGTAGCAGTTTATTTATTTATATTATGCTGCGCATTTTATTTTACATTATTGTGCTTGTTGTGACTCCTCTGTGTTGAAGATGTTGACAATATGTTTTACTTCATTAGCAACACCTTGTTTTGATTGATTGGCAACTATTTATGCTTTGATGAAATTATTCTTATCAGATTGTATGTGTGTTCCATGCATTTTACAGGTTCACACACTACACACACACTCAAAGTCTACACATTGCACGTAGAGTCTATACACTGCTTTGTGTTGTGTTTGTGCATCGCTTAGAACAAGTCTATACAATTGTCCATCTTATTTAGTGTCTCATGCAGTGTCAACGCAGTAAGTGTGTACATTGCATTAGCTAAGTCTGTACACTGTTCCCCTTCTTAGATGCGTCGACGCCCCAAGATTTCCAAGTCTATACACTCGTCTTCATGCATAGCAGAGTCCATACATTGCAGCTCACTTAACTAGCAAGTCTATACATTGCATTGTGGCGTTTGTGTTCAAAGTCTATACATTGCATGGCAAGCCCAAAGTCTATACATTGCTACATTGCTTGCATTTGTAAAGTCCATACATTGCATCGTTGTGTTAAGTCTATACATTCACATTGCCTATATGTCTGCACGCTAAAGTCTGTATAGAGTCTGTGTCTATTTGACCAGCAAGTCTGCACAACGTCCGTCTCATTTAGCGTCTAAGGCAATGTCTATACACTGGACTTGAAGTCTGTACATTGAGCGTCTCATTGAGCGTCTAATGCAAGTCTATACAACGCATCAGACTAAGTCTGTACATTAAGCGTCTCTTTGAGCGTCTCATGTAACTCTATACAATGCATCAGCAAGTATGTACATTGGACTGTGTTAGGAAAAGTCTGTACAACTGACTGTTTCAAGTGAAGTCTGTACAGCGTCATGCATCATTCTTCAAAGTCCATACACTGCACTGTTGCTTGCTCGAGGTGAAGTCTGTACATCCATCAGTGAACTTCCAAGTCTGTACATCCACCAGTTCAACTTGCAAGTCTATACATCGGTAGCTTTACCGACGTTGCACTCGAAGTCTATACACTGATAGTTTTACCGTCGTTTCCCTTGGCAAGTATGTACATCGCAGTTGAGTGGAAGTCTGTACAACCGTTGTGTTGCCAAAGTCTACACATTGTGAAAGTATGTACATCGTTCAGTTGTCTTGGCAAACTCTATACATTGTGCACTTTTAAGTCTGTATAGACTTTACCTTGCTCAAGTCTGTACATCGCTCAGTTGGCAAGTCCATACATTAGAAGTCTATACATTCGTTTGCCTTGCATCATTCATCAAGTCTGTACAGCCCTTTCGCTTGGCAAGTCTATATATTGTGGATGTCTATTCACTCGATTGCCTTGCTTTGATCAAGTCTGTACAGAGTTTCTCTTGGCATGTCTGTACATCATTCATGAAGACTGAACAACGAGCAAGTGTGTACATCGGACTAGTCTGCTGGCTAAGTCTATACATTGTTGCACATCTACACATTACTTCTTCATGCATAAAGTCTGCACATTGCTGAATGCTCATCAAGTCCATACACTGGCAAGTCTTTACAATGCCTAAGTCTGTACAGCGGGTGACTTCATATAGGAAGTCTGTACATCGCACAGCACTGCATATAGGAAGTCTATACATTGGGCAGAGTCTGTACATTGCATTCCCATTCACGAAGTCTGAACATTGCATTCGAGTTCACAAAGTCCATACAATGAAGTCTATACAATGCATTGCATCTTGCAAAGTCTATACAGGGTTTACACTTAAACTGATAATCCTATTTCGTCTGTCTGATAGGGATTCTCTGCAGGGATTGATGACCTAGCTCGTGATCCAAGGAAGGACGAGGTGATCAGATGGTGACACGTGGAAGCAGCCCATCAAGGATGCTGCCATGTGGATGAAATTGCCTCGGATCTGGCAAATTCTCTAGGCGGGAAATGTGGAAGCCACGCGCCCTTATCCAATCTACTGTTGTTTATATATGAGTCTTCGTCTTCAGATGAAGGCTGATCGATCAACCAGTGGCAAAGTCTATACAGAGAGGTAGAAGCCTGAAGCAGCAGAGAGCCACCGATCCATAGAGAGAAGAAAAATAGAGAAGAAGAAAAAGAGAGAAGAGAAGAAAAGAGATATGAGTTGAGAGAGTGAGATTGAGAGAGTTTGATTGAGAGGTTGTATCTCAGACTCTTGGTTCAGATACCAGAGCTGAGCCTTTGCTCATTCCGAGCTACATTCCCGCTTGGATTTTCTATTTTTTATTTGCTTCTGTCTTTTATTTTCAAACTTGTTTCTTCAAGCTGTGAATCAGCTGTTAGCAGAGGTGCTGCCTCTGGACGGGTAAACTGTAAACCCCAGTTGTTACAGTGGAGGATTCCACTGGACAGGTGAAGCTGTAATCCTCAGCAGGCGAGACTTGTCTTGGATAGCAAGCTGTGTTGCTCAGCGGTTTGTAGGCCAAGCTGTAGTGCCCAGCAGACGTAAGCTATACTGCGCAGCAGTAAGCCATACTCGGTTGAGTGTGGGGTGGACGTAGGTCTTTGACCGAATCACCTAAAAATCTTGGGTGCCTTGTGTTTGTGTGATTGTCCATGAACTGTGTGCGTGACTGAATCTTTTGATTATCTTCACAGATTGCTTGTGCTTCTGCTCAGTTTATACACTCGAGTTAGTGTTTTAATAGATTTGCCTATATTCCGCATTAGAACCTCTTACTGGTTTTTAATTAGGCAGTAGATCTATTCACCCCCTCTAGATCCACACTTCGTGGAGATAGACTGCGTCCATCTAACATAACACTTGGTATCAGAGCCATACTCTTCTACAGGGACTCATCGCCCGAAGAGGAAAGCCAAGATGGATGCTCGAGGGATGATAGCTGAAGGACACTCAACCACAAAGCCCCCATTCTTCGATGGATCTAACTACGCATACTGGAAGAACCGTATGCAAGTATTTTTTAGGGCTAAGGATTATGAGATCTGGAAGATAGTCAACAAGGGACCTTATGAGCTGTCCCCTAATGTGGAAGTTTGGACCAAGGAGGAGATAAAAAGGTCTACACTGAATTGGAGTGCCATAAACGTCATCCAGTGCTCTCTGCACCCTACAGAATTCTCTCGCGTATCTGCCTGCAAATCAGCTAAGGAGATGTGGGACGCACTGGAAGTTATTCATGAAGGGACTTCTCAGGTTAGAGAGCAGAAGGCTAATCTCCTTGTGTCAGAATACGAAGCCTTCAAGATGAAGCCGAACGAGACCATCAGTGAAATGTATGCTCGATTACCTATCATCCCAAATGGTCTTAGAGGTCTCGGGAAACCTCAGACAGAATATGATGTAGTGAGGAAGATACTGTGCTCCCTGACTCATGCTTGGCATACTAAAGATACAGTGATGGAGGAGTCAAGGGACTTGCAAAATACAAGGGCTGATGAGCTAATTGGCTCGCTGATGGCATATGAGATTAATATGCCAAAGATAGAAGAAGCTAAGAGGAAGAAGAAGCTGATAGCGCTGAAGGCTAATTCCAGCAAATCCAGCAATCCAGCTCCAGCAGTTCATCATCAGAGGAGAGCCTGAATGAAGAAGATATAACTCGTTCTGAGATGGCCATGATGACCAGAGAGTTCAGGCGATTCCTCAGGAAAGGAGCAGGACGATTCAGCCAAAAGAAGTACAGTGGCGGCCGAAAGGATAAAAGGTATAAACATAACCCTGCTAAGAAAATTGAAACTAATACTTGTTATCAATGCGGGAAACCAGGCCATCTGAAAGCTGACTGTCCAGATAATCAGAAATACAAGGACAAGTCAAAGAGAAGGAACACGAAAGGGAAAGCTATGGTTAGCACCTGGAGTGATGAAGATGAAGGTTCCTTCAGTAGCAGCTCAGACAGTGAAGCCGAATCTGAGAAGCCTATTTACCTTATGGCAACAAGCTCAGAAGACAGAGAAGAGGACTCAGATGAGGTAATCACTAGATTTGAAAGTTTCACTATCGCTGATTGGGTAGATGCTTTCCATGACATAGTTGATAGAGCTGATGATATTAGAAAAGAGAACAGGCATCTAAGAAGAAAGATTAACTCCATGCAAAATGATACGACTCTAATTGATAAAATTGCATGTTTAGAATCTGAGAATAAAAATTTGAAACTCACATGTTCTGAATTAGATGAAATCAAAAATGAGTTAAAAGCCTCTAAAGAAGATAATGAGAGGTTAGAAAAAGAAGTTGATGAATGGAAACTGAAAATCCAGAAATATGAAAGTGAGATAAAAATTGTGAATGAAAAATATCAAGCTGTCCTAAGTGTGAATACTGAACTGAAAAAATCCATTGAAGACATTCAAAAGGATAATGAGGACAAGCTTAAAACCATTGAGAAGATGACCCAAGGTACTGATAATTTAAATGCTTTGTTAGGGTCAAAGGTCAACTTCAGAAAAGAGGGCCTAGGATTTAATTCAAGTGCAACGAAAACCTTTGGAATGAAAACTATTTCATTTGTTGCACAAAAAGAAAAAGGACCTCTAATTAGCATGAATTCAAACAATTCAATGAACAAAAATGCTAATCTGAAAAAGTCCAGTGCTGAGGAGAATGGCAAACAAAAGCTGAGTGAGCCTAGTAGAGCTAGCACATCTATGCAAAATCCCAAAGCCCGGTCTCAGGTTAGGGGTCAACCTAAACAGTCTTATAAACCCCATGTTAAGGGTACCAAGTCTCCACCATCACCACCACCTCTGAAGAAGACCCAATACACACCTATGAATAGGTCAGCAGGGTCCAAGGTGCAGGGGAGGCAGAATGCTTTTAGAGCTGAACCCAAACATTTCCACCAACCTAGAGCCCAGTCCCACTTCTTTGCACAGTCAACCTATCCAAATAGGTCTGTATGGATTAGGACTCAAGGAAGGTTTACAGGTCTTGGATATCAGGGTACACAGTCTTATAGGCCTTACCCTAGAAATTGGGTTGATGGGTATGGCAATTGGACACCTAGGAATCTGAATTTCTTTAGCCAGCCCAGGAACTACTATGGCCACCAATTCATGAATGCACCCCGGCCAAGGCACTGGCAAAGAAACAACACTGTCAACAATCATGCTGGTGCAAACAATAAGAAGACAAACAACAAGAAGAAGAGGAACAACAACAGAAAGAAATCTGTAGAATCCACTGAACAAAATTCATTTAAACAAATGTGGATTCCGAAAAATCTGCTTTCTTGCTTTGCTTCTATGTCATCTGTCATGGAGCCCAATCAGTCTTGGATTCCAAACTTCTCTACCTGATTGTGTGTGCAGGTATGTCTGGCAGCCAAGAACAATTTTTGGTACTTGGATAGTGGCTACTCCAGGCATATGACAGGGGATAAGGCCAAGTTCTACATGCTGACAGAGAAACAAGGAGGCCTTGTCACCTTCGATAGTAACACAAAGGGTAAGATTGTTGGAATAGGTAAGGTAGGTAAGTGTACCACTTGTTGCATTGAGAATGTCATGTTGGTTGAAGGATTAGCTTATAACTTACTTAGCATCAGCCAACTATGTGATAAAGGATGCAAAGTGCTTTTTGACTCTCAATGTTGCAAGGTCTTTGAACCTGATTCCGAGACTGTTAAATTTTCTGGTAAGAGGATAAATAACACTTACATGATAGATTTAGATGATATTCAACATTCTAACCTATGCCTTACTGCTAGTAGAGAAGACTTAGCATTTTTATGGCATCGTAGGTTAGGTCATGCTAGTTACACTGTTTTGCATAAACTCAATAAGCATGGCATGGTTAGAGGACTTCCTGAAGTTTTCTTCAAGAAAGAAAATAAAATCTGTGATGCATGCACTCAGTCAAAGATAACTAGAAAGTCATTTAAGTCTAGAACAGAAAATCTGTCTTCTAAACCCTATGAGCTGATACACATGGACCTTTTTGGGCCAACCAGATCTATTAACTTATCAGGGAAGAAGTATGGGTTTGTCATGGTAGATGACTTTTCTAGGTATACTTGGGTTTATTTCTTATCTCATAAGAGTGATGCATTCTCAGAATTTCAGGAGTTCTATGTTAAAATAAATCAGAAAATTGAAAATATCTTGACTGATCATGGAGGTGAGTTTGAAAACTCACAGTTTGATGAATTCTGCAGGTCAAATGGAATTAACCATAGGTACTCCTCACCAAGGACACCTAAGCAGAATGGAGTAGTGGAGAGAAGGAACAGAACCCTAGTGGAGATGGGTCGTACACTCTTGGTTGAAGGTGGTCTACCAAGGAAGTTTTAGGCTGAAGCAGTAAATACTGTATGTTATGTAATTAACAGAGCTATGGTAAGACCTTCTACTCAGAAAATACCCTATGAGATCTTAAAGGGTAAGAAACCTTCTATTGCTCATTTCAAGGTTTTTGGTTGTAAATGTTTCTTTCATATTAATGATAAAAGAGATCTTGACAAATTTGAACCTAAAGGTGAACCAGGAATCTTTCTTGGTTATTCTGAAAATACCCGAGCATATAGAGTGTATAATCTGAATTCCAAAACTATTGAAGAATCTCCACATATAGTATTTGATGAATCCTTATTAAAGACTGATGTTGGTCAATGCAGGAATGAAGACAGTGGTGATATTCTGAAAGAAGGAAATTCTGCAGACCAATCCGAAAATGAGGAAGGAAATGAAGAGCCTAATGAAGAAGAGCCTACAACTCAGGGCGAGGTAAATCAAAATCATGACAATCCAATTGTTAACATTAGATATCTTAAAGATCATCCTGTAGATAATGTAATTGAAAATCTGCATGATCCCCCTAGGACTAGAGGCCACTTGAGAATTCAAAATGAATTGAATGCTTATGCTTTTGTTTCAAATGTAGAACCCAAGTCCATTGACTGTGCTCTCAAAGATGTGCATTGGATTAATGCCATGTATGAGGAGCTCAATCAATTTGACAGGAATAAGGTGTGGCATTTGGTTCCACCTCCTGATCATGAAACAGTCATAGGGACTAAATGGGTGTTCAGAAATAAAACTGATGAATCAGGGAATGTCATTAAAAATAAAGCCAGACTTGTAGCTCAGGGGTATAATCAGGAATTTAGAATTGACTTTGAAGAGTCATTTGCCCCTGTAGCCAGGTTAGAAGCAATCAGAATATTATTGGCTTATGCATGCTCTCTAGGAATAAATCTTCAGCAGATGGATGTGAAATCTACTTTTTTAAATGGGGAATTTAGTGAGGATGTCTATGTGAGGCAGCCTCCTGGGTTTGAATGCTTAGACTTCCCCAATCATGTTTATAAACTCAAAAAGGCTCTCTATGGTTTAAAGTAAGCTCCTAGAGCTTGGTATGACAGGTTGAGCAAATTCCTCACTGACAAGAACTTCACAAGAGGTGTAGTTGATCAAATATTGTTTACCAAGGTGAGTCATTCAGATATTCTTATTATTCAAATTTATGTGGATGACAGTGTGTTTGGGTCAACTAACCCCAAATTATGTGAGGAATTCTCTCAGATAATGATTAATGACTTTGAAATGAGCTCAATGGGCGAGCTCAAATTGTTTCTTGGACTGCAGGTTATACAAACAAAGGATGGAACTTTCATCTCTCAGTCCAAGTACATAAAGAATTTATTGAAGAAGTACAAAATGGACAACCTCAAAGAAATAGTTGCTCCAATGGGTACCTCAACCAGTTTGGATGAACATCCTAAAGGTAAACAAGTGGATCAAAGGCTATATAGAGGTATGATCGGATCCCTTCTATATCTTACAGCATCTAGGCCTGATATTCAATTTGTAGTGTGTTTATGCTCTAGATTTCTGGCTAGTCCGAAAGAATCACATCTTAAATCAGTGAAAAGGATTTTTAGGTATTTACTAGGCACCCAAGAGTTAGGTCTGTGGTATCCTGCCAAGTGTGAGTTAGAAATTCTAGCTTACACTGATGCAGATTATGCTGGGTGTCGAGTAGATAGAAAAAGCACTAGTGACTACTGTCAATTCTTAGGTGGCTGTCTAGTATCTTGGGCATCTAAGAAGCAACACACTGTAGCCTTGTCTACAGCTGAAGCTGAATATGTTGCTGCAGGTAATTGTACTGCCCAAGTACTATGGATCAAGCACCAACTGGATGATTATCAGATAAAACTGGGATGTATTCCAATATTATGTGATAATACTAGTGCTATATGCCTTGCTAAAAATCATGTTCATCATTCTAGGACTAAGCATATAGAGATAAAACACCATTTTCTGAGAGATGTTGTAAATAAAAATGAAATTGAAATGAACTTCATTGAAACTGAAAAATAAATTGTTGATATTTTTACTAAGGCTCTTGGGAATGAAAGGTTCAAATTTCTTAGAAGAGAACTTGGCTTGTGTAAATTTCAGCATGATG
Source organism: Amorphophallus konjac (assembly GCA_022559845.1). NCBI lineage: Eukaryota > Viridiplantae > Streptophyta > Magnoliopsida > Alismatales > Araceae > Amorphophallus > Amorphophallus konjac. The sequence continues at coordinate 163,019 of JAHNEJ010002310.1, forward strand.
AATAATTTTTTCAGCTGCTTTGAATAAAATTTCTGATTTGAACTTGCATCTGATAGCTTGAATAAAACTCTGTGATTGTTGAATGTTAGACTAGACCATGCATGCATGACATATTTTTTCATGACATATTATTCATTGCATATCATTTAGTTATGATTGTGTCTAAGCTTTCTCTCATCTAAAACCACATGCATATAGAACAGAGCAGAGTAATGCATATTATAACAGTTGGTATCTAATTCTTGCCATTCATTTGTAAAACTGCATGCATATAGACAGGGGGAGTATTATTAGAAATTCAGAGTGGTCATCAACTTACTTGAATTCATCAACTTACTTGAATTCATTCATTCTTTGACTCTGAATGATTGAATCTGACATATGGCAATCTGTTAGTCAGTTCTGATTTCTAAGCAATAGAAAATGGACTTCTTTAGTTATAAGAATTTCAATTGCTTAAAGACTGACTTAATGGTTTAAATTTTATAATTTTTGGAGTTTAAAGATTGCAATCAGTAAATAAGAAAGTTGAAAATTGATAAAACTCTCAACCCTTTTCTTATTTCATGTCAGACAAAGCTACTTATATCTGAAATCTGAAAACTCATCTGAAATCATGTTAGAGAAGCCTAGCATGTGTATTGTTCTTAAACAAGTCATTCTGAAACAAATAAAGGACAGCTAAGATAATGTTGAAAATCTTGAAAACTACTTGAAAAATAACATTGGCAGAGCAATGACTGGTAAATCACTGAGAAACTGAGTGATCCATCAAATAAGTGGACAACACTCATGTCATGAGGTGTATCAGCTATCTCTGTATAAAATGATCAAACCAGTAGGTTGGTTTCACTGAGTACCTGGGGATAACTGGCGTCTGATAAACGTGTACCCTCACACAAAAAGGTGTAAATCAGTTTTATTGTGTTTGATCATAGGCAGAATGGTCCATGATGTTGAGTATCTAGGGGTATTGGCGTCTGATAAACGTATACCCTTACGCAAAAAGGCAAATGGTACCTGAATGCCCTAAATGAACTAATATTGAAAATGCTGTTCCTTCACAAGAAATTTCTTGGATGTCAATTTGTTTATTTTCAATACATGACCTGGTATCTCTTAATCATCTTTTTAATGAGTCTATGAAAGTAAGATATTTTGAAACTGAATCTCTCATGCAAATGTGATTCTGATTTATTATTTTATCATGCACAGAAAACTTATCCATTGATTGTAGTGCATGAACTCAAAATTTTATAGTCTTTAAACCAGAATTCTATCTGAAAGTAGTTTATAACTTCATATGAAGACTTTGTGCTTTAGAATGCTTATTCCTGAACTACTTGTTCAGAATGCCAGTCAGATGATATCTCTTGTTCCTTCCCTTGTACTCACTTTCTCTCCTCTTTGTTGATGGCAAAGGGGGAGAATATTGTATGAATTCTGAATTCATTCCAGGCGAAGTGTATGCATTATGTTATGGCAAAGGGGGAGATTTTGTTAGCAGGGAGTTGCTTACATTTTGTAGCATGCATGCATAGCATCTGCATGACAATCTGAATAACAAATCATGTCTTTCATCATCTGTATGACAGGTAATTGATACTCTATATGATAGGGGGTTGCCATCATCAAAAAGGGGGAGATTGTTGTGACTCCTCTGTGTTGATGATGTTGACAATATGTTTTACTTCATTAGCAAAACCTTTTTTTGATTGATTGGCAACTGTTTATGCTTTGATGAAATTATTCTTATCAGATTGTATGTGTGTTCCATGCATTTTACAGGTTCACACACTGCACACACACTCAAAGTCTACACATTGCACGTAGAGTCTACACACTGCTTTGTGTTGTGTTTGTGCATCGCTTAGAACAAGTCTATACAACTGTCCATCTTATTTAGTGTCTCATACAGCGTCAACGCAGTAAGTGTGTACATTGCATTAGCTAAGTTTGTACATTGTTCCCCTTCTTAGATGCGTCGACGCCCCCAGATTTCCAAGTCTATACACTCGTCTTCATGCATAGCAGAGTCCATACATTGCAGCTCACTTAACTAGCAAGTCTATACATTACATTGTGGCGTTTGTGTTCAAAGTCTATACATTGTATGGCAAGCCCAAAGTTTATACATTGCTACATTGCTTGCATTTGTAAAGTCCATACATTGCATCGTTGTGTTAAGTTTATACATTCACATTGTTTGTATGTCTGCACGCTAAAGTCTGTACAGAGTCTGTGTCTGTTTAACCCGCAAGTCTGCACAACGTCCGTCTTATTTAGCGTCTAAGGCAATGTCTATACACTGGACTTGAAGTCTGTACATTGAGCGCCTAATGCAAGTCTATACAACGCATCAGACTAAGTCTGTACATTAAGCGTCTCTTTGAGCGTCTCATGTAACTCTATACAATGCATCAGCAAGTATGTACATTGGACTGTGTTAGGAAAAGTCTGTACAACGGACTGTTTCAAGTGAAGTCTGTACAGCGTCATGCATCATTCTTCAAAGTCCATACACTGCACTGTTGCTTGCTCGAGGTGAAGTCTGTACATCCATCAGTGAACTTCCAAGTCTGTACATCCACCAGTTCAACTTGCAAGTCTATACATCGGTAGCTTTACCGACGTTGCACTCGAAGTCTATACACTTATAGCTTTACCGTCGTTTCCCTTGGCAAGTCTGTACATCGCAGTTGAGTGGAAGTCTGTACAGCCGTTGTGTTGCCAAAGTCTACACATTGTGAAAGTCTGTACATCGTTCAGTTGTCTTGGCAAACTCTATACATTGTGCACTTTCAAGTCTGTACAGACTTTGCCTTGCTCAAGTCTGTACATCGCTCAGTTGGCAAGTCCATACATTGGAAGTCTATACATTCGTTTGCCTTGCATCATTCATCAAGTCTGTACAGCCCTTTCGCTTGGCAAGTCTATACATTGTGGATGTCTATTCACTCGATTGTCTTGCTTTGATCAAGTCTATACAGAGTTTCTCTTGGCATGTCTGTACATCATTCATGAAGACTGAACAACGAGCAAGTGTGTACATCGGACTAGTCTGCTGGCTAAGTCTATACATTATTGCACGTCTACACATTGCTTCTTCATGCATAAAGTCTGCACATTGCTGAATGCTCATCAAGTCCATACACTGGCAAGTCTTTACATTGCCTAAGTCTGTACAGCGGGTGACTTCATATAGGAAGTCTGTACATCGCACAGCACTGCATATAGGAAGTCTATACATTGGGCAGAGTCTGTACATTGCATTCCCATTCACGAAGTCTGAACATTGCATTCGAGTTCACAAAGTCCATACAGTGAAGTCTATACAATGCATTGCATCTTGCAAAGTCTGTACAGGGTTTACACTTAAACTGATAATCCTATTTCATCTGTCTGACAGGGATTCTCTGCAGGGATTGATGACCTGGCTCGTGATCCAAGGAAGGACGAGGTGATCAGATGGTGACACGTGGAAGTAGCCCATCAAGGATGCTGCCATGTGGATGAAATTACCTCGGATCTGGCGAATTCTCTGGGCGGGAAATGTGGAAGCCACACGCCCTTATCCAATCTGCTGCTGTATATATATGAGTCTTCTTCTTCAGATGAAGGCTGATCGATCAACCAGTGGCAAAGTCTATACAGAGAGGTAGAAGCCTGAAGCAGCAGAGAGCCACCAATCCACAGAGAGAAGAAAAACAGAGAAGAAGAAAAAGAGAGAAGAGAAGAAAAGAGAGATGAGTTGAGAGAGTGAGATTGAGAGAGTTTGATTGAGAGGTTGCATCTCAGACTCTTGGTTCAGATACCAGAGCTGAGCCTTTACTCATTCCGAGCTACATTCCCACTTGGGTTTTCTATTTTTTATTTGCTTCTGTCTTTTATTTCCGAACTTGTTTCTTCAAGCTGTGAGTCAGCTATTAGCAGAGGTGCTGCCTCTAGACGGGTATGCTGTAAACCCCAGCAGTTGCAGTGGAGGATTCCACTAGACAGGTGAAGCTGTAATCCTCAGCAGGCGAGACTTGTCTCGGACAGCAAGCTGTGTTGCTCAGCGGTTTGTAGGCCAAGCTGTAGTGCCCAGCAGACGCAAACTGTACTGCGCAGCAGTAAGCCATACTCGGTTGAGTGTGGGGTGGACGTAGGTCTTTGACCGAACCACCTAAAAATCTTGGGTGCCTTGTGTTTGTGTGATTGTCCATGAATTGTGTGCATGACTGAATCTTTTGATTAGCTTCACAGATTGCTTGTGCTTCTGCTCAGTTTATACACTCGAGTTAGTGTTTTAATAGATTTGCCTATATTCTGCATTAGAACCTCTTATTGGTTTTTAATTAGGCAGTAGATCTATTCACCCCCCTCTAGATCCACACTTCGTGGAGAAAGACTGCGTCCATCTAACATAACAGTGCTATCTCTGTAGTTGCTTCAGCTTCTCTTGTGCTCCCACACCATCCCTTTTTAGCCTTCTGAGTCTTCGGGCTCGTGGGTTGGCGGGTCGAGATTCGAGACGCGCCAGTTCCTTTTCGGTACTCGGATCCCGGGTCATCACAATATCTCTGCATTCAAAATATAGTCGGAGAACGGGGATCGCTCCTCGTCCTCCACGGGAGAGGTCTTCTGCAAGGCGCGGAGGGCACGCTCTTGCTCTGCGAAATGCCTCTCAAAGTCTCGTAGTCGGAGAGATAGCTCCGGTTGTCGTTGGCCCGAGGGGCTGGGAGGGCGCACTTGCATGCTGTCCCGACGCTCCTCAGGGGCCTCGGCTTTCGGAAACGTTCAGCGTGCTCCGGTCTTCTCCCTCCTTGGGGTTGAGGAGGCTTCCTGCTCCAGGGGAGGGGCATGCGATGGTCCTCCTGACAGGTTGCGAATGAGCCGCCGCCCCCGGAGGGTGAAATGGCCTCCAGCAGTTTGCTGGGAGGCATCTCTGCGTGGGGGGCTCTTCCGGGGGAGCTGCGACTTCTCCTCCCTGGCCGCCTGGGCCCTCATGAGATCCACGAAGACATCCAATTTTGCGTTGAGGGTTTGGAGGGTGTCGGCACTCCCGCCGGGAAGCTGTTCCCCCGCCACTGATGGAGGTATCTCGTTGGCGTGGTTTTCCAACGGGGAATGCTCCGTGGGGAGGGAAGGTGCGCCTTCTTCCGTCACCAGGGCCTTTCCCAAATCGCTAGAAGTCCTCCTGCCAGAACTTCTCCGCACCATGATGGCTTTTTGTTCGTTTCTCATAGATGGCGCCAGATGAAGAGGGGTGATCTCGCACTGCTCCTGAGCGGGGAAGAAGATGACCACGTACACTTGAAGTGTGAACTGCAAGAAGGGAAACAAATCAGAGGTGCCCAGGATAGATCCCCGAGGAAGACCCTCCGATGCTTAAGTCAGCAAAGTACTAGAGCTCGGATGCGAAGGGAAGAGCTAGGAGGAAGATGGGAGCGCGAGATCCCTCTCCACCAAAAGGTGACGTGGTTCCTGCTCATGGTTTTTTTGGCTCTTGCCTGGCTTACCTCTTGTAGTAGAGCTTTCCAGTTTAAATGGTGGCCCGTTGAGCGACTGTTCCCTGTAAGTGGAGGAGTCTCAGGGGGGGTTACGTCTTTCATGCGGACTCCTTATAGCACGCGGACTCTTGGTCTCCCCTATCCCCCTTGTGCTTCCTGCCATTAAGGGACCCGCAACGGCCGTACTAATAAGCTTCAATCAGTGAGCCCGAGCGATAGGCACTTGCCCAAGAGTGGTCTCCCGAGCTATGAGTGCATGGTCGGGACAGAGAATATGGGGCTCCGGGCGAGCTTTCCCGATCGTACTGATGCTCGGACTTCCCAACCTGATGGTCGCCTAGGAAGCGCTTGTACCGAGTGAGTTTTTGGGCTTTACACTAAATGGGCCCGGGGGCTACCACTTCATGGAGTTGGGCCTCGTTCGGTCTGGTTGGACCTCTTTTGGCCTCTTTGTACGGGCGACGAGATTTCCTCTCCCCAAGATTGATATAAAAGTAGATAGAAGAAAGGGAGAATATGATGTGTGCAATTAATTCTAACAAATAAAGAAATGTAAGAAGAGAGATAAACTTATTGATTGATCGGGGGAAGCTTCTCCAAGATCTTCCCAGAGACGGAGCTCCAAGAAATGTAGCTTTAAGCTTAGGGAAACTCCTCCTTTTTTCTTGGCTCCTCTTTCCAACAAAGTTTCCCCAAGATTGTAGATTCCAGCCTCTTGAGCCCTTTGGAGGAGGGTTCTATTTATAAGGGAGGAAATTTCGAGTTGAAAATCTTTCAAAAATAGAAAATAGAGTTCTAGTGAGATTTGGAGAGGAAAATCCTTCCTTCAAGTGTCCTCGTTACCATAGAAAGTCATACGAACCCTTTCCTAAGGTGAAAAGGTGATCAAAATGAAGTAAGGAGGGGTGAGTTTCCGAACGGATTATGGAAGAATTGGCGTCCACACGAGAGACGCTATTTATATGACGTTCACCCTGAAAGACGTCAATTTGGAAATCAAATTATGGCAAGAAAAAGTTATCAGATTTGAGAAGAAAATGACATCTTTCCAAGGAGACGCCAATTCAAGAAAATGCAAATTTTGATCAGAATTAAATAGTCAAAATAAGAAAATTTAAAATGTCATCTTAACATGATGACACCAATTTGGAAAATGGCGTCTTAGGGCATGACAACAATTAAAAAAATGGCACCTTTGGTCTGGATGCCAATTTGTTGAATACGGTCGCCTTCCCGACTACGATCAAGATGAACGCGGTCGCATAGGGTGCCGTGTTCATGGAAAATATCATAAACAAATCAAGAAAAATGGGAGAACAATCTAGAAAATTTTAAAAATCAGAAAAAAGAAGATAATCAAGAAAAATATAGAAAATCACTCAAATAAATTAATTTGAGGGTTACTTTTGGGATATTATAGTGCTATAAGAGATTTGCTTAAAGTGACGTTAATTTTGTCGTGTCTACCGTGTCCATTAGACAAGTTTGATTTTTTAAATTTTTATGAGCGTTTAAAATTTAATCATATTTAAAATATAATTTTAAATATAAAAATTTCAATAAAATTAATAGTTTGATATTTATCGGAAGCGATTCCGTTATTGATATTGAAGATCGGAATCAGAACAAAATCAGAAACAATATATTCCAATTTAATCCGAATCTGAACCTTTTTTTATTATTAGCAAAATTAGAACCTGTTAATTTCATGCTCGATTCCAACACATTTACAGCCCTAATTTTAACGCTTGGATGGGGACTCAATTCTCTTTTAAAGAAAACTTTACTTCGCTTTGGGTTGATGGCGGGGATTAATTAATAATTACTTCTTCCGGAACAGAGGATATGCATGTTGTGAATATTTGCTCGGACACCCGTATGCACCGCACCCTCCTAGATAAAGACCGTTATTCGTGATGCGATCTTCGTGAGATTGCCCTTGAAACTCTTCTCTGCGTTGAAATCTTCTATCTCATGATGAGCCATGACTCAGTTGAGATTCTTTAACTTCCATCCTTACAAGAGGTAATTAAGAACTTAAGCCCTGCTTTCTGTAGTTGGTGGCAGCAGTTTTTCCTTTTTTCACATCTTGCAGTAAAATTCTCAGCTAATCTTAAGGACAAAAATCTCCTCTGTTCATTTTTATCCATTTATGATTGGAACTTTGCCCAAGTTCAATCTTGTGTCCTTTTATAGTTATTGACGAGTTGTAGCACTACACTTAACCAGGGATATCTTTCATTTTCATACCGGGGTTCGAAGATTTTGGGATGCATTTTGGATCGGATTCTCTCTGATCAAGTATCAGCCGGTCTAAGGCCGCGTCTGGCAACCTATGCTGCATGGGATTTTGCGTTAGAATCTCCCGACCAACATTAATCTCCAACCAATGAGAAATGGCCACCTTGATTTTTGGGAGAATGACTTTCACAGAGGAGAGAGAACACACTCACAAAAGTGGCCGGTTATTATAATCTCCGGAACGAAACATGTAGTAGATTCTTGAGATTATTCGTGGTGACAAATCTTCTCCTCCTGTCCATTTAGTACGGTCGTAAGATTTTTTCAAAAATATTTTTTCACTTGATCTCCAAACGCGGCTTAAGTCGGAGCCGTTTAGATAGATTAAGTCAAATCACAAATTTAAAATAAAATTAAAATTAAGATTTAATTTTTATCAATAAAATACAATTTTTATGATTTTTATTTCATCATTAATATAATTTTAATTCAAAAAATAATTTATTTTTATATATTATATTATTTTAAATAATTTATAATAATTGGATGAGATTCACCGGACTCAGACTCGAAACCCTCTGAATACATTACAACGGGAGTGACGATGGTTGAGACGAGTTTGACCAAATTGAAGAACCATATTTTAAATAGTCCGATGACCCTGCTCATAAAAGAAGAAGAAGAGGGGGAAGGACAATAAGCAGAGCGGCATTCTAAAATTTAAACGCACTCCGAGGGGATCCCAATCCTTTCTGTGTCAACTGATGCGATTTCCTTGCCCGAGCCCGTGACTCACGAGGCAGGACAACATATCAGTCGGGTCAATAAGTAGCTCTCTCTCTCTCTCTCTCTCTCTCTCTATATATATATATATATATATTTATATATATATTTATATAATTATAATTTAATCAAAACCCCCGTACGAACCCTGAACTGTAATCGCGATCCCCAACGAGGTGTGTGTATTGACTTCAACGTCGAACAAAGAATGCGTCAACGCAGGTAATGAGGCAATCTGAGTCGGCCGTGCCCCAAGCTGACCTCGATCCAACGGACGACCCCGGTTTTCCCGATTCCCGATTTCGCTGAGCCTTCCGTGGGGGCATGTATAAGAACACCCATCTGACAGCTCTATTTAGAAACAATCTTTTTACTGGAGATTCTCTTCGGTTTTTGATGGAACATACATGGCTACAAACCATCCATGGCTACAAACAAAAAAAAAATGCCATCACCGTCAAACTTCTCTCGTCGTTCGTCACCGTGTGTCTGTCGATAATATTTTATTACTCCCGGTAAATTTGGGGTGCCATGTTTGAACACTTTAGACACTCCCAAAATTTATGAGAAACCATGAGTGGTGGCAGGAAGCAGCGGAGAAATGGTGAGGAACGGTGATCGAGCAGGAGAGAAATTTGACGGGGCGTGGATGATTGCCATAGAGAATTCTCACTATATTTCTTACATATAAATTGTTACTAAAATAAAATTACATATTTATCAATATTTTAATAATACGTGGGTAAATGAAAATTGATACATAAGAATCTAAGTAACCAAATAACGACAGTGTGGCCATACGAGGTCATCATCCCCATGGCGATGGCCAGCAGGCGGGTTTCAATTAGCGCCACTCCCCCCACACACACACAAAAAAAAAATTGCACTTGTCCTTGAGTTGAAGAGGTGGGATGGGAGATGGGTTGTTGTTGTAATTCCCTTTCATATCTCAAGTCGGAGTACAGTGAGTCCTCGCTTATTTCGAGGGACATAAGTTTGAGGGGGTGATCAAACTATGATTCAATGTAATCGACTAAAATTGGGGAAAATCCCCCGATCAAAGCAAAAGTGGGTGCTCGTCGACAAGGGGGTTGCCATTCGTTTGATAGCTGCCCGTCTCCCTCGACTAATCCCAACTCTGCTGATTAACCCTAAGCAGATCAACTCGATGGAGTGGATAATACTATTTTAAATGGGAAAGTACGCCCAACCCTTTTCTATCAAAATAAATAATCTTTTGCTGCTCCACTCTACTACTAGCAGCAGTTGATGTTAACTGGGCCCGACGAAGTGTAGCCGACGTCAGCCCTCCATAATTTCGCACAACTTGAACGGGGCCTCCAGTGACGGGCGCCCCCGAGCCGAAATTTGACACGCACACCCCCCCGCCCCCCACCGGCCAAGTGAGGTGAACCCGGAGGAGGAGAGATATCCACGTATCTGGCTCATCCTCTCGCCACGACCCCCACACCGCGACCGGTAGTGGCACTCTCGTAATTTTGCGGAGGTAGCCGTTCTGGCTGGTCGCTGCTCCGGTTCCACTATAAAGCAGGGGCGCTCCTTCCCCAAAGAAATCCGTCCGCGCGCACCACCCCCTTATCTCTCTCGCTCTCTATCTACTAGAGTGGCGTCTGTGTCATTCGGCTGTTCCTCCCGGGTACTGCGGCTGCTCCGCGAGCGAGAGAAGGCGGCGGCGTCGCTCTCAAATCTGCCCCCTTGCTCTCCGCCTCCGCACTTGGTCTTCCTGGGCATCTTCCCGGGGATTTGGAGCACCCTTCCTCAGGGCGTCCTCCGAATTCCAGCCGACGAGCTCCCCCGCAGCCTTGGGCTTGTGTAAGGACACAAAAAGCTAACACCTTTGATCGCGCTGGCTACCTCCGGCCGTGAGGGCGCCTGGGAGGTCGCCAGGATTTTCTTTTCTTTTTAGCTCTTGTTCCCCCTGGCGTCTTCGCCGTCTTCTCCCCCATCCTTTCTTGGATTCGGTCCTCTTCGCTGCTCTGTTTCTTGAGTCGTTGGGGGAGGGGGGGCGCTGTATGGCTCCGCTTGGGACCGCTCTTTTGTTCGTGGAGACAACCTGTCTGGTTGCCACTGTTGGTGGTCATTTCTTCCCCGTTTCTGTCGCTTTTTGCTTCTTTGCTTGTGTTGCGGATGAGGCGCTGTTGGTTTCCATTTCCAAACAGCCTGCGTGGAGTTCTTATCTCTATGCCAACAGTTTCAAGTGGTGGGGGATCTTCGTTTCTGCGGATTATTTGTTGAATTGTCGCCCAGACGTTGTCTCTGACGTCCGGGCGATATCTAATTGCGTCCTGTCGTAGTCGTCTCTGTTTCTTACCTTTCCTGAGCTTATTAATAGCTCCTTTTTCAGATTTGTTCCTTGCTGGGCATAAAAAAACATTGGCTTTTGCTGGAACTGGCGTGTATCCCACAGCTCAAAAATCTCTAGAAAAGGTTCCTTCCGTGCTCGCCGCAGTCCTGATTTCAAGTCAAATAATGCTCAATATTGGTATTTTTTTCTGTGACAAGCAAAAAAGACCGTCTTTTTCGTTTCTTTTTTGACCTCGAGTTACTGATTAATCATAAGTGGCCGTCCACATGCCTTCTGCTGGGTGTCCATGTGGGAAGCCTGCCATGTTCTGCTTTGGTTCGTTCTTTGCAGCGCTATTTATGGGTTTGTTTGTGCCAATTTGACAACTTTCCAGGTTGGGAATCTCCTGAAGAAGACTCTTTTTTGCAAAGATGAGAGTGTTTAGCTTGGAGACCGTTATTGAGGAGTTCGAGGAGCTGACAAGGGATGTCCGCGAAGTTCAGGTGGAGACACTCAGGAGGATTCTCGAGGAAAATCGTGAGGCAGAGTACCTGCGGAAGCTGGGACTGAGAGGGAGGACGGATCCTGAGAGCTACAAGGCCTGTGTTCCTCTGGTTACCCATACAGACCTGGAAGGCTATATTAAGAGAATTGCAGATGGGGAATCTTCACCCATTCTCACTGGGAAGCCAATAACGTCCATATCATTGAGGTATATATAATGATCTTTGTGGTGTATTCTGGATGTGGAAGAGTTTTTTCTCTCATTAAATCGTTTTTATGGTCTCCTAACTTCTCTCGTGCCATTTTTCCAGCTCGGGTACTACCCAAGGTAAGCCCAAGTTTGTTCCATTCAACGACTTTCTGGTGCAAGACACAATGCAGATATATCGTACATCTTTTGCTTTCAGAAATCGGTATGGAGCTCATCTTTCAGAGATAGTTTTGCCATAAACATTTTTAGCGTATAGAATCTCAATATCGTAATTGACAGAAGAGGAAAATGGAGGGCAGGAACCGAAGGGGAGGGACAGAGTTGGGGTTGGGAAAGGGAGAGGGAGGCTTGAGATTTTCACATATGAATGGTAACATCTTTCTGCCTGTGTTAAATTTGTTTTACCCGTAGATTCTTCCAAGACATAATTATTAAAATTGATTCAACATAACCAAACAACTACTAGTAGTGGCAATATCAAAGTCGATACTGATACGAGTGTTTAATATCTAACCACATGTCCCATAAACTGGGTAGGGATGTACTGTGAAAGGTTTGGTTGTCAGTTCCTGCACCTTTTCATTTTTTTGTGTGTGTTTGATGTTAATGATTTTATCTGAGGTAATGGTGAATTAATTCAACCATTTTGTTCAGTACATTACATTTGAACGTGTTTAGTGGCTATGGCAATTTGGAGGTTTAGTTTTCAAGACCTCACAAGGTAAGCTTCCTGGGATCCTATACCCTTCCCTTTCTTCCCACACTCCCCCCCCCCCTCTCCCCCGCAGACCCAAAAGAAAATGGGGAAAAAACAAGAAAGAAAAAACGGAATTTTGAGCCTTCCTTGAGAATATTAAATATTATCTGAATGATAATCTAATGATGAACATGTGAAGCACCTGCAATGTTTCCTTTGTTTCATAATGGTGAAATATCGGCTCTCACCGAACGAGGTCTTGGGATTTTTTTTTTCGTTTTAAGTTTTCTTTACGTCTTCAATGGATGTCTTACTAATCTCTGATATGGTTTTCTTCCTTCTCAGGGAATTCCCTATTGGGAATGGAAAAGGCCTGCAATTCATCTACAGCAGCAAGCAAGTTCAGACTGCCGGTGGTCTCATGGCTACCACTGCCACAACTAATGTCTATCGAAGTGAGCAGTTCAAACGCACCATGAAGGACATCCAGTCACAATCTTGCAGTCCTGACGAAGTTATTTTTGGTCGTGACTTTGAGCAATCATTGTACTGCCACCTATTGTGTGGGCTTCTCTCATCCGATGAAGTGCAGTTTGTATTTTCCACCTTTGCCCACAGCATTGTTCATGCATTCCGAACATTTGAGCAGGTCTGGGAAGAACTATGTGCTGATATCAGAAAGGGAGTCCTCTCCAGCAAGATTACTGATCCTCCGATGAGGGCTGCTGTTTCAAAATTACTGTACCCCAATCCTGAACTGGCAGATTCTATATACAACAAATGTAAGGGTTTAAGTAACTGGTTTGGAGTGATCCCCGAGCTTTGGCCCAATGCCAAATATGTGTATGGTATAATGACCGGATCAATGGAACCATACCTGAAGAAATTGAGGCATTATGCTGGAAGCTTGCCCCTTTTGAGTGCTGATTATGGGTCTTCTGAAGGATGGATCGGCGCCAATGTAGATCCTAAGTTGCCTCCTGAGGAGGCTAGATTTGCTGTGCTTCCTGATATTGGATACTTTGAGTTCATCCCTCTAACAAAGGAAGGTGATCAGGAGCAGAACTCAGGGAGCAATCCCTCCACCACACAGTATACAGAGCTTGATCCAGTTGGTCTGGCAGATGTAGAGCTTGGGAAAGAGTATGAACTCATCCTCACCAATTTCGCAGGTTTGTTACTTGGATCTCTTATACTATGTTTCTTGCTCTGTCTCTTGTGCTATGCATGATACCTGAAATGCACCTAATACTTGATCACTTCTGATCTTATTAGACGTATGTCAGAAACTGACATGTTAGCCTTCTCCCAACGGCTTAGAGAACACCTTTTTTTTTTTCATAGGTCAATTTTTCTGCAGGTTTTTTTTGTTCACTACTTGCTAACGTCCAAAATCCATCGGCACTTTCGAGGAGGATTTCTGTTTCAGGTTTCCTTAATTAGTATATGAGCTTCCCATGTTTAAGTGTTAATGCATGGAAAGCGGCCGGATCAACTGTCTTGCATGAAATAAATTAGAAGCGAAAAAGAAAAGATAACCATCATTTGCCTATATATATCTGACCATCCCAAACATTATTCAGGGTTTACTACCTGATGCACATAACTTCGAACATAATCCAAACTTCAGAAAAACTTTCAGTATAATCATCGATTTCATTTTATTCGGAGGTCATTGATGCCTAAATTGAGAATAAAAGCACACACAAATCTTATAATGTGAAGCTCTGCATATGTTTCGGTGTCGCGTTCTGATGTTCATCGCTCTAAAAGTTTCCTCTTTCTCACTGCTTGCATTTTTCCAAGCATGCATGTCAAGAACATACAAATCTTCTTATTAGTAATTCTTATCCACCACCCCAACCCTCGGAAACCAGTTCGGGTGGGCAAGATCTTTTGCTCTCTTAGCAGACAACATTAACATTAGGTTGACTTGTATTGTATCTTTCAAATTTATAGCAAATCTGGAACATTTTCTACCCCCCCTTTTTTTTTCTGATAACCGCTCACGGGCCACCACAGAATGCCGACCCATGTAATAGACGCCCTTCTCTTTTTTTCAGCTAGCTGCCACCATTAATTAATTAATGTCCTTTGGAAATGCGTTGGTCCACAACATATATATATATACTTGAATCACGCATGAGCCCTGTACCTAGCGTAGCTGTCTTGCCTTCATGTTTGTCTCCAAAATTATCCTCTTCTCTCTAGTACCATTTCATAATGTCTGCAATCTAGAGCATGCCATGGGTTTCATCATCGATCCATATATATATATATATATATATAGTCTCATGTTCATGATTTGCAGCCGGTGCCTGGCACACTGTTTCTGTTCATGAATGACTCCCCCAAGCTTAATTATACTCCCTTCCAACATAATCTTCGAATCTTACGGTAGACAAACGACATTAATTAGTAACCGGTTTGAGTGACATATCTATATATATATAGGCGTCACTGGTCTGTGGCCCAACACCTGCCTCCCCTCTCCCTCCAACACGTACGACCTACCCATCCTCACAAAGGATGAGAGAGAGAGAGAGAGAGAGAGAGAACGAAGAGGAGACCCACCTCGCCCCCACCCCCTCAATTCCACCGCTTTGTCAAGACACGGGCGCCGTCTCGGCGCGTCGTTGTCCAGCCACGGTACGTCGCGCGGAGGTCCCCCCTGTTCATGAACAGCGCTTGAAAGCTCCGTTTTCCGCGCCTGGGGCCATTGCTTGATTCCGCTTCCCGAGCCCGCCGGGGCACATGGGTTATCTCCACTGTAAACCAGCGGAAGCTGGGCACTACGTACTAATGTCGACGGAGACTGGGGAACAGCCTTGGGTGCGTTTTCTTACCTAGTGGGGTTGTATTCAATGTGAACATGATGACTATTGACGATGCTGTTCTTTTACTTGCAACTCCTCCTTCTGTATGTATTCCCTAGAAACGTCAAGGGCAGACGGCGATACCATATATATGTGCACCGTGGTGGACGGCGACCTCCCCGCCTCTGAGCCCCAGCTTCTTAATTAGTCCTCCTGTAATGGAATTCTAATTAATCTCTGACCTGGGTCCCCGTCGTCCTCAGGTTTGTACCGGTACAGGCTGGGGGACGTGGTGCGGGTGGCGGGCTTCCACAACACCACCCCGGAGCTGCAGTTCGTGTGCCGGCGCAGCCTGGTGCTCACCCTGAACATCGACAAGAACACGGAGCGGGACCTGCAGCAGGCAGTGGAGGAGGCCTCCAAGCTGGTGGCGGCGGAGAAGCTGGAGGTGCTCGACTTCTCCAGCAGCGTGGACCGGTCCCCCGAGCCAGGACACTACGTCGTCTTCTGGGAACTCAGCGGCGGGGCCCGGGAGGACGTCCTGCAGGGCTGCGCCGACTGCCTGGACCGCGCCTTCGTCGACGCCGGCTACGTCAGCTCCCGCCGGGTAAAGGCCATCGCCCCCCTGGAGCTGCGGGTGGTGCGCAAGGGCACCTTCCGCAAGGTGCTGGAGCACTACCTCAGCCAGGGCGGCGCCATGAGCCAGTTCAAGACCCCGCGCTTTGTGGGTGCCGCCAACGTCAGGGTTCTCCAGATCCTATGCGGCAACGTCGTCGGCAGCTACTTCAGCGCTGCATACGACTGAGCAGCGAACTGCTGCATGAGGGCGCCCCCATGCATGATGAATCGGCGCCACCCCCACCCACTCCCCTCGATCCGCCGCCGTCCCTGTCCACGGAGTAGTCGCCTGTGTAATTATACCAAAAAGAAAAAAAGTTGTATCTGCCTCTGTGATGTCTTCTGTTTGTCGTAGTCTGTGTGGGGAGGGGCAGCTGGTGGAGGGTGCTCTCTGGTCTTTTGTCCGAAGGCTGCGTGTCTTTTCGCGCTTGTTCTATTCATTCAAATGAGAATTAGACGGCAGCTGTATCCGTTTGTTTCAATGATGGATATATGCAGAAGGCGTGGGATAGATTCAGAAATCTAGTTTTGTTTGCGGAAGCTCTTACATATGTAGATCCAATCTCTTATTCGTTCAAGTACACAGTGTTAAAAAAAAAAGATGCTGCTACCCCGGCCGTGAGACAAATGCTACTGTGTGTGTCGGAGGGAACTCGATCGTAGCTTTGTTGACCATGGTTGTTCTCTGGATCACTAGCTATTAAGTACAGACTAAGAAATTAACTTATAAATAAACACTTTATTTTAGTTTAAAATAAAAGATAGTGTGATTTAAAATCAAAATGAATATTGCATACTTCGGTTTTTATTCAATTTCGAAATTTCAGAAAACAAAGTAAACAAAACAGGTTGAGTTACACGGGATATTTGAAAAATAAAAAAATAAGGGTATTTGCATGTGATTTTCAAAGTTGAGAACATTTCATTCTAATTTTAGAAAGACTACTTCACATTTCCATACTTTGATGATATACTTTTTTAAGTTTATAGTCTATTTCTCAACAAAATAAGTAGTTAATTAAATTCATATTGTTAGCCAAGAATACATCGTAATTTTTTTAAAAAAATTGGACTAAACCAAAAATGAAATCAATCCAGCTTAAATTAATCTAGCATAATTTAATTTGAAGAGATTTTAATTAAATTTTGAGGAGGTCCTATCTCACCATCCCAGTAAGTGCGGGAGCCCAACCCTACAGGCCCATTACACCGCATGACCTGACCAGCATGCCACCTGCCCAAGTGCAAGCCTAACACAAGTTCTGTACTTGCGTGCACCTTCTCCGACAGCGGCCATGGCGCACATCTGCTGTAATACATTAATGACGAACGGCGCTCCAGTCCAGCGACTAGGTGAGGATGCCACCCACATCACTCTCCTTGTCAGCGCATATTGCTCACACCTCATTTGGCGAGCCCGTTGCATTAATGGCGGAGCTACTCTCGGCGGGAGACGATGAGTCAACGCTCATGTCTCTCTGTCTCGTCAAGCACGCGAACTAAGAGACTCACGTCTCCTCTGATCACGACAACCCAATGGTTAACTCCTCCCGACGATGATATAAGTAGGACCCTCCTGACCCAACTGGGCCAGGAGGAACGCAGACCCTTCCCTCGAGCTCACTCATTCTCTCTCTCACTTTGGCTCTTCCTCTCTCGAGTGCTCACCTTCTTCCCTGCCGTTACTTGACTTGACTATCGTAGAGTTATCCTTGAGGTAACTCTCAGGTCTCATTCTGATGTCCCGTTGGCGGTTAAAGGTCTCTCTCTAGGGAGGTTCTCCTTCCCAATCAAACAAATTATTAGAGGTGTGAATCGTGAAGTAGAAAATTAATTTTCGACTGTTACAAATTTAGTTTTGAACAAATACTTTAAAAATCAAACTAAATAGAACTGGGATTAGTCGTCTATATAGATCTAGCGCTGATAATTGAGACCTTTTTGATAGAGAATAGGGACCGCCAACCACGATTGATCCTCTAACTCTATGCCAAAATTTAGTCGCTATCCTGTGGCCAGTAGGACATACAAAATAGTCGTATGCAATTATAGCTGATTGGACTTCCTCTAAGTAGACCACAACAAGCCACTTATGACCCGGCATTTAGGATATGTAGATTAAACGAAAGCCAAATTAATTTAACAATGCACGTTAAAAGAATATATCTTAAACATCCATGTCAAGAAAACTAAAATTTTGTCTGGAGATCGAAATGTAAAAAAGGGTTTGGATTCTGTAAATTTAACTGCGCGCTTAACTTTGATGTATTGAGCATGTATTTTGAGTAGAGAAGGAAGAGAGTACTAAAAGTACGACAGGCATATTGGCGAAAATCTCTTGCAGGCTCATCTTTGAGCTTCCAAAAATCTCACCTTGAGCTATTCTTGGAACAAGAGGAGAACGTTGGGCAATGTAATTTAACTTCCTCCTATTCTTCGGAAGTAATTATACTTTCTTTGGCGTTTTTTTGTTTTTACTTGAGCAACCTATTCGTTCAAATTTTCGAGACTTTTTTAAGAATAGAAAAAGAAAGAACATATCTACAATTGGGTTTGATTACAAGGACTGAATTAATATACATTTTTATCAAAAGCGAATGAGCAAACAACACAAGACAAACAACAATCACTTGAAACGCCACAAATGAACTTGAAACAACCATTGGCCGCATCATCCAAACTTTGCACCAAATATCTATTTAATAATTATACTTTTTTAATTATAGTCTATGCTTGCTATATATATATATATATATATATATATATAGAGAGAGAGAGAGAGAGAGAGAGAGAGAGAGAGAATAGTCTCGTGAGAGAGAGAGAGAGATCATGTTCTCAGTTGCACTACTCTTCCCTTTGTACACATGACATCGACTCCTCTTTGTCTGTTCTTGTCTTCGCCACCTTAGGTTTTCGATGCTCGATCGATTTACGGACGCCGTGGCGAGGGATCGTGCACGTGGGGGCCTCATGACATGCACATGTCCCCAATGAATCTCTGGTTGGATCTCTCCTGGGGGCCATCTCCATCCACCTACGAAGCTTTTGCCAGCTCGAACGGGACCATGCATCAACCGGGAGGACATGCGGTTGATTTATATATATATATTTGATGTGGGATGGACTTGATGATTAGCGTCTACCTACTCGTAGCTGAATCTTGATCTCTAAGATGAAGATCTTGATGTTTTTAAAGCATATTATTTCTTCCACTGTGATATATAGGGCCTTTTCTTTAAAAAAATAAAAAGGGTCTTAAATATATATATATATATATATATAAAATAAAACTCAGAATTCAATCTTAAGTCAGTATTAATTAAGCTTGATCTATTTAAAATCATAACAATTTTGAATTATAGAGACACTTAAACGAATGCTGATGGTCTATCTCACACGTGAAAGGCAAGGTGGTCCATGTTAGGTTAATGTGAATGTGTTCGGAAGTCAGTTTTGTGCAACGTAAGGTTAAATACACCGGTGGGAGCCAAACATAGATTTTTTTTTTGGTGCAACCCATGGTTAAGTACACCGTCCGTGGTGTTGCATCAGTTATTTAATTTTTTTCAGTGAAATTCACGTCAAATAAAATTTCACGTAAATATCACGTCATCATTTGATGTGATGTGATAATGATTAAAATAACTTAACGTGAATTCCACTTAAAAATTTCGAAAAAAAAACGTTGGTGAAATCGCCCAGCGATGCACAAATTAAGTGTTTCTGGACGGAATATATACTACGGAGACGACGTACGGGAAGACAGTCCTATGCTTGACCTGTAGTTGGCACCACAGTGGCTGGAGGTATAGCTTTGAGACACTAGATTTGATCGCTGCAAGTCGAAGCCAGTTGGCCTGCGGGCAACACCGATCGAACTGGACCGAGCCGGACAGGGCTGACAGATAGATGTAGACACAGCTGGAGCTGCCCTATCTGTTCAGGGTAATGTTGCTGTGAACTTAATTAGGTCTGTAGGAAGTATACTATTCGTCTATATTTGAACCTGGCCTAGCTTGTGCCGGTTAGGGGAGTTTTGTCGTATCTTCTGTCGCGAAAATAGTGACTTAATTTGTTTGTGCCTGAAACTCCCATTTCTCATGTTCATAAACATCGTCGTCGTCGTCGTCATCTCTCTCTCTCTCTCTCTCTCATAAAATATTGATTTTATTGGTTGAAATATGTCACAAGATATGATGCACTCTATAGTATATGGAGGTGACTCCACCTTAACGAATCTAATAAGTTGAAAACCACCTACAGAAGCCTTCATAAAATAAAGCAAAGATTTTTGGATTTGATTAGTACGTGATATATAAATAAATAGTCGAACAAAATAGCCCCGGCCGGTAGAAGAGCCATTATATAGGATTCACTGGTTTTTGTTCTATAAAACGAAACACAGAATTTTACATCCAAATGGGAAACAATAAACAGCATCATATATACAGGTGTTAAAAGCATCGAATAATTAATAGGCTCTTCAAAGCAAAGATATATATAATTACGCACAGAAGTTGCAGGATCATTGGACAGCGCCGGAGAGATGGGCACTCCCAGCCAAGCTTCTGCTAGCTGCCCTGCAGGTTCTTGGAGGATGTACCGCCCCAAAAGCACCGCACGTCCAAGAGCAGGAATTGGTGCAGAAGGGAGGGGTGACCAGCACTAAGCATGCGCGGGGGAATGGAAAAAATGGGCAAGTACTGAAAGCTTACAATGCAGTGTGGTTGGGGGGGGGGGGCGGAGAGAGAGAGAGAGAGGCAGAGCTGCGAGCCGTGCTGCGGTATGCACCTCTGCACGCGCACAAACAAACGCAAGCACTGCAACGTCAAGATATATAGTGGGGGCTCTGTTTCGACGAGGACAAACAGCTAGTGCGTTTCCCCAGCTGTGGCAGGCCTCCCCACACAGCTGTCGGCAAGATGCCACGTTGGGAATCCTCGATCTCCACTGAGCACAGTGAAGACTGACTGCTTTCAACCATCCTAGCCTATGCTAGCCGTTGAATAGTATACATGGATTAGCCCTCTTCCTCTCTTTAATTGAAAAGGTTGCAGGAAATGGTGAATACCAGGTTATGTATAAGTGATTTCCACCCCCATGCCTCCAGTTCGTGAAAGAGACGTTCTGCCCAAAAAGAGAGGAGCCTTAATTATCCAGACATGCCGCCTTTGCCAACCAGAAAAAATAAGGGTTTTCGTTGCCAATATTAAGAATATATATAGGGATATTGACTAGAATATTTAAGATTCTCTAAAGGTATACATGTAATTATCCCTATATTTTCTTTCCCAACCTCCCTCGACGTACATCTCTTTACCTCCCTCGACGTACATCTCTTTAACATCTACGTGTTATCTTCTTACAAAGCTACAGCTGGGTCGGTACTTAACTGTTAGTCTATATATGACTTTAACAATAATATATAACTTAAGAAGAGAAAAGAAAGAAAATTTCCCTTCTAACATCATTATTTACAATATGTGTTAACAGTGATAGAGAACGCATAGCATAATTCAGGAGTACGTACGTAGATGAGGTAAACTTGGTATATTGGACCAATTTCCTGTTGGCCGGCCCTACCGACCCACATCCTCTTACAGGACACCATCATACGTACAAATGGACCTCAACTTCAATCAATTGGTCGTTCGGCCCAAACTACCCGGCCAGACCCAGGCAACTCACACCGTCTTCTTTCTTAGAGACCAAACCTTACCAGGCTCAAGCCCAGCGAATTTTAAATTGAGAAAAACATAATAATAATACTTGTTAGTTACAAACTCATTCCCCATTGATCGATCTATATACATGAGATGGATCTGACGTCGTACAAAATAAAAAAAGAGAGATGAAATACACATATATAGTCCTTTGAAGATCAACGGGGATCGTGTAGAGAATATGCGCGGAAAGGTATAGAGAAGTGGAATATGCAACCTCACAGAGAAGAATAAAATAGACAAAGAACAGAGCAAGCACATAAGAAAGAATATATCAGATTTACGTGGTTCGATCGGAAAGATAATTCCGATCTACATCCTCGGACAGGATCTCTTCACTATCTTTGATTTCTAATGATAACAGTACAATATTCAGAGCATTTGAGGCCTCCCAAAGCCAAAATATTTTCTTCTTAGAGAAAGAATATAGAAGAATGGAGAAAACAACAATTTTTCAATTCTTTTTTAGAGTTTTTCCAGGACTATCTCGTAGACATCACAAACCCACCACAAAAAAAACTTCTATCCCCCCTGGGACTCTATCCTGAACATGGGCTTCACATATCTAAATGTGTGGGGCCCACATTTTTTCTTTTTTCTTCTTCTCCAAGCCATTGCGAGGACACGAACGTGGGAACTCTTACGTTTCCACCACACACATGTCAACATTTCTCTCACTTGAAGACATGTTCAACCATCAATCAAATCACCATCAAGAGATCCCGTCACAAATTACTCGATCAAGTAGCTCCAACTCCAAGAGAAGCTATGCGGCATTGAACTTCTCTTGGCTCACCGGCTTCGTCAGAACATATGCTAGATTTTCATCTTTATGAATCTTCTGCAAGAGAACTAGACTATCTTCCACCACATCACGAACAAAGTGATATTGAACGTCAATGTGTTTGGTCCTAGAATGGAAAGCAGGATTTCTAGCCAAATGCTAAGCACTCTGACTATCACAGTAAACCGTCATCACATCAAGTTCCACGTCCTTGAATTCTCCACATAGTCGCCGTAGCCAAATAACTTTTTTACATGCATGTGTAGGTGCCATATATTTTGCCTATGTGGTAGATAAAGCAACATCTGACTGCAATTTAGAAACCCAACTGACTGCAGCACCTATCATAGTGAAGACATAACTTGTGGTAGATCTCCGTATATCTCTATCACTAGCAAAATCAGCATCAACAAAGCCAATATAATTTAAATCCATGTTACCAAAACACAAGGTAACATCAGAAGTGCGCCTAAAGTAACGAAGGATCCACTTCACATGTAACACCTGAGAATTTTTAAGGAATTTCTGGAATGAAATATAATTATTAAACATTTAAAGAGATTTAAATGGGCTATTAAAATTTTTTTAGGCTAATTAAATAAATATAAAATCTCTATATTAACCAAAAGGCTAAGCCCAACTTAAATAAGCCCAAAGACCCAATTTCAAGACCTTTAGACCCAAGCCCATTAATAGAAACGTAAATTGGGTAATTTACGGTTTAAAATAGGATATATACACCAATTAGGAGGTAAATAAGAGATAATAAGAAAATCTGAATATTTCAGATTTAACGCCGAATGACGGTCTATCGCAAGATCGCCATTTCATTTTAGCGGTCCAGACATGGTCGCTAATTCATTCCGATTCCGTAAGTGAAAGAAGCGTGGAAAGCTTGGATCTTTGGCATCCAAATCCCCATGTATCGAAGTGTGTAGACATGTAAACATGTCTGGGATTCTTGAGGATCGATCCTACCCCTAATTAGGACTCCCAACTGTAGATATTTTAATCTACGTCCCCGCCCCAGACTAACAAATAGACATGCATGAATATGCAATGTAAACAATGAAAACAGGGGGCGATAGAGAATAGAAAACTAACCATGATTGCCACCAATGTTTTACAACACCAAGAGGATGAAGAAAGCCATGCAACAGTGCCGTGTACCTTGGAAAATATGGAGGAAGACGCGGCCCGAAGACGAACCGTTACAATGTGTGATCGCGCTTGAAAAGGGGTGCGGGAACCGATCGCGGGTGCACCTCCTCACCTTCCAGCCGGCTAGAAAGTAAGGGCCTCACGTCCAAATGTACTCTCCTGCAAAATAAAGACAAACAATAAAAAAAACCCATTAAAATGTGAAAGTGTAGCATATGTCCCGAAGTGGTAAAACAACATGAAAGAAAGGGGGAGAACACACCGAGGGAGGGGTTTTAACCCTATAAATGGGTGCAAATAAAAGGTGGGTGTGTTGTAAATGCATGGGATTTGATATCACGAGAAATGATGGAGAGAATAAGGAGGAAAGTGCCGTGCAAAACAGAGAAAAATACAGAAATAGTGCGACTATGATGATTTTGAAAAAGTAGGAGAGAAGAACTAAGGATTGGAGCAATAACAACGAGCCCAAATAGATGGAAATGAAAGTGTATACTTCTCTCTTTGAAGTGGGGTCGAAGTTGCGAGTAGACAATCCAACATGGCTTCACCCCGAGTCGAAGAAGAGCCCCCCCACGCGCAGGCGAATTGGGCAGGTTTATTTAGAGGTTGCTAGAATCCAGAACTTTCTCTCTCGATTTAAAAGGATAGAGATCACCAAATATCGAGATCTATGGATCAATCTTGAGATAATAGTTAGGATAAGAACTAGGAACAAACGGGACTCTATTTGGTGGAAGGATCTGGAAGATATTCACCCTAGAAGGTGGCCCCAAAGCCTAATCTGGAAGAATTTGTGTTACACAAAAATGCATAAAACCAAAAATTCCGTCCATGATTCTCGCGGATATACCCATGAAAATTTAAGTTCTATAGACCAAACTCGAGATAATAGAAAGGGCAAGAGATAGAAATAAATGGGGCTCCATTTGGTGGAATGTTCTGGAAGATAGAGCCCTGAGAAGAAGACCCCGATGAGCAGAAGTCGACCAGAGAGTCCTGCGGCGAAGAAATCGGAGTTCAGAGTCATCTAGACTCTCTGTTGGAGAAACGGTCTATCGCGCAGTCGCTTCATGAAAAGAATGGTCAGGAGAGGACCTCCATTTGAATAGAAACGGTCATGGGGTGAACGCCAAATGACTGGGGGTGACCGGGAGGCTTCTGGCACAAAAAATGAAGAAATGGTCTTCTTAATATCATTTTTTGACAGTAGCGATCTCAAGAAGACCGTCTTTTGACATTTTAAAAATAATAAAAATAAAATAAAAAGTTACTGTTCATGACGGTCAACTGTTGATCGTTTTCTTCATGAAGCAGTCAACATTTGACCGCCACCTCTAGGTAGCGGTCAATAGTTTACCGCTACCTTGGGGTGGCTGTCAAGCTCACGCGACTTTGGAAATCAAATAATATCTCGAAAATGGTGTAGAACTAGCGAAAGTGGTAGAAGATGAAATTATAGATAACAAAAAATTGAATAACTTTCATGAAGCGAGCAAGATGAGAAGACGAGCTAAAGAGGGAGAAAATGGGGGGAGAACATAGAAAATGTTGGGACTTGAAAACGGTGGAGAACTGACTAATGATGTAGAAGAAGAAATTGTAGAGCTTTAAAAGACAACCAACTTTGGTGAAAGAAACTTAATGAATAGAGGAAAATAAGGGGATGAAAATGGGCCGCGTTCAGGACTGCACAGTGAAAGGGACCGAATGCTTGATAGAAGTCGACCTAAATGGGTCGTAAGTCGACTTGGAAGGTCGGAAGTTGATAAGATAAGCTCCAGGGCTCTAAAAAAATCATGATCTCTGAAGTCCAAACGCTAGGGAACAATGAAATGGACTCAAAATCTATCCAAGGAAGGCTCCACAACAATGGATAATTCGGGACATCGAAAATGATGAATAAGAGAAATGACGTAACTTACGGGCTAAAAATGGGTGTCAACAGATGCCCCTCCTTGATGTCCACTTTACAAGAGAATGAGCGAAAGCGACACGAAAGTGAAATAAAAAGGAGGTAGAGCGAAAGTAATAGCGACGTAAAATGGAGATGACGCGGAGGTGAAGCGGAGAGAGATGAAAAACGGGCATCAAGGCAAAAGACACCTGTCACAGCCAACAAGTGATAGGAATTCTTCCGAAAACACCGAACTAACCACCCGGAATGACTGACGCGAATGAGACATGCCTGGAGAACTAAACTAACTAAAGGAGGAAAGGGAAAGATGACTAGCCTCATTGGGGACACAATCCACGGACAATGAGGGGATCGGAAGGAAACACAGCTGAAAAGTTAGAAAAGGAAAGATAAAACTGAGATAAAACCCAGACAGGAATCACGTTGGCCAACCAGACCAAGTGGGAAGATCAGAGAAATCGTTCAAATTCAGAATGGAATGGAGATCTCTTATCCAAGAGAAAGACATCACAATCAACCATTGCTGAGGAACAGCCTTGAGAGGATCACGAGATGTGAGTGCTCAAAATGACATGATGCATGTTGGGCTAAAATAAAGAAATCATCAAAACAAATGCAAAGAAAGCATAAAATAGAAAGTACTCAAGGATACTATTGCTAGACCGAGCCAAGACGGGGTCAAGAATCTTCTTGCAACCACGGCGTGCGAAACAGAGTCCATCGTCCCCCACCCGACTCAAACAAGCGGCTTATCCAACGATTAACCATATGCTCTTAGATCATCATCGTTTTTGTTAAAAGGGAACATCAGATCCCAGAACACAGGAGAACCAGCCGGTCCTTGAGAGGCTATAATAAAGTAGATAACATATAGTAATGCAACAGTGAGAAGGGATAGAGAGCCATACCTGACTTACCTGCCAAGCGAAACGGCATTTTCTTTAGATTTTTAAATTTTTATAGATTTTTAAATAAGATAAACAAAAACATGAATATAATGAAAATAAAACAACCAAATGAACGAAAGACAACATAACACAACGAAGAATGAACGAACAAGCAATGTATGCAAGATATGACATGAACAGACAACATGCATGCATGAACATGGTGGGACAAGATAACATGCAGTGGGACAACGCACAGTTGGGACAAGAACGCGCAGTTGGGACAAGAACACAAGATAACATTACCATGACGAAAAAAAAAGACATACGTAGGACAACACCATAATATGACAGGACAAGACAACACGTGGGACAAGGATATGCATAAGACAACACATGTGGGACGACATAACACATGCGAGATAACACACAGCATGATGTGCTAACGATAGGACAACATAATGCGATAATGACACGGGGGCAAGAGACACATCCTTCAATCAAAACTCAAGATCAGATGAAGCAGAACCGTCGGGTTCAAAAATGTGAGGCAAAGCCCTCTTATGGAGATATAAAGCAAAAACTGAGCACAAGCTGAGCAAAGGTTGAGGATAATGCTGAGAAGGACAAGTTTCAGAACAGATTGAGAGACAAGACCGAAGAAGAGAGAACATATTGGATAGATTAATGTGAACAAGAGATAGAGCGAAAGATAGGGAGCAAGGAAACTCGAACAGCTGTTACCTGCACACTGAGCAAACAGATCACGTACCTGCCCTCAAGATAAATAGATAGGAACACATGAAAAAGAGAAACAAAAGACGCGTATTTTTGGATTTTTTTGCATTTTTTGATTTTTTTAAAAACATTTGATTTTTTTGACATATATGATTTTTTTTATTTTTGAAGTATTTGACTCTTTTTCTGTTTTGAAATTTTGAAGTATTTGACTTTTTTTTTATAATAGAGCAATCTACAGCACCTAAGACGGACTCGAACTACTGGCCAAGAATCATCGTCCCTCCCCCTTTCATTAAAGATTTCCCTTGAACAGGGCGTGCATTTGAAGGTGACTCACCACAACCAACCGCCTCTAAAGAATGGTGCCCCTACTAAGGCCATACCCGGGATACAACCTAGCCTAAGAGAGAAAAATAGAAGAAAATTGGGATAAGCTTTATACAGGATGGAGATATCATGGTTTAAATTCCTTCTAGGGCACTACCCCTCAAAGAGATAGTCTGTTACGCCGGGGCTTTATGTCTTTCATTTTGAGACCCATATTTATAGGCACGCATGCGACCGGGCTCATGACGTCCTGCGGGAAACTGTACTGCCACTATTGTCATGCTTTTGATTCATAATTTTATATTTTAATTCATTAATTTTGATAGCCCTTATTGGCCAGATTTCTCATGAAAGCTCACTTTTGAGAGTCAAGACTGCCCCTATTTGAGACCTCTCTTGTATTAGGGAGTGCCTAGGTTGGTCATCTCATCCATCAATCTCTTGCCCCTGCACTTGGTCGAGAAGAGAAAATAAAAGATCTTCGTGCATACCCATGGTATGGCCAAAGCAGCAACGATGTTGCTCTAGAGAGATCGGCTATGGCTCGTCGTGAAGTGTGTGAAAAATCTATACTCAAGAGATCACCCTCAATAATCGGGGAAAGAAACTAGACTCCCAGCACGGAGCTATCACCAGTCTCAGATGCTGTAGAAGCGAACTCTTTGTGACTAAAATTAAGCAAACTCAACTAAAGCCACTCAACCGTGTGAGGAACCAGCATTATAACCATGCGCATGATTAACAATAAGAGTAAAAATAATGATAGCATATTCTTGCACAAAACAAAGATACCTTACAAATCCATAGCGCGGAAGTAGCATCCTATAGTGATCTTGATCATCAAGCTTTGAGCAGCACGAGCTTTGCTTTCCTCGCTTGTCAAGACAAAAGGTAGAGGATAACAAGGTTTAAAGATTCCTTGACACGGAGGAGCGGCGGATGTCAAACTGGATGAAGAAGGATAAAAATGAAGAGAGACGAGAGCTAGAACTCCCTTGTTAAGGCACAGAGACCCTGATAATAAGGAACCAGATACAAAATAACCAGAGATCAACTGAGATCAAGGCGGACTAAAGCCTCGAAAATAGCATGAAAAAGGGCAAGAACCCTGGAAGGGTGAAGAAGAATGAATAGGAAGATGAGAAGGAAAATCATCCGACGTGGTCGGAGAAGGGGAATGGGAATCACTCGACATGGCCGGGGAAGAATAATAATAAACACCCGACAGGGTCGGGGAAGGAGAATCATAAACACCCGACAAGGTCGGGGAAAGAGAGTGAGAGACACCCGACAGGGTCGGGGAACGAGAATGAGAGACAGAACCCAGAGATACCGGAGGAGAAGAATCAGAAGAAGTCCCTGGATCGAGAAGAGAGGAGGACATAGGCCGGGGCCTAAATTCATGATAATGGGGAAAACCCGGAGGCCCCGAACGAGAAGAAGAGAAGTGAGGGTTCGCGGACCCGGGAGGAGAGGAGAAGATGATAGAAATAGGATTAAAAAAGGGCAAGTACACCACCCAAGGGTGGGAGGTTAATAGAAATGATGAATGAAAGAAAGGATGAGGGGAAGAAGTGGACCCTTGAGTGCACAACTGGCGGCCCTTGTACTTGTGTCGCCGCCTCTTCTTAGCAGAAATTTCCTTGAAATGAACCCGCCTGGCGCGGACTTGGACCTTCGGCCTTCTTGATCTGCAATGTCTTCTCAAATAACGGGCCCATTTGGCAGATAGCCTGGCCCGGTCATGAACATGAAGCCTCATTGGGGCGGTTACCCCTAGACACCCGGTGCTAACAATAAGCGGACATTCTTGAACAGATAACTCCTCAAATGAATGAATATCAGAAAACCACGGAGTTTTATCACTTGGCACTAGCAGCATGAGATTCGGCAACTCCACTCGGCAATCGGGCATGAAGCATAACTCCCTTACCAGAAGAGCAGGACGAAACTGAGGAAGAGTAATGCGCAACGTTGACGTGGCTGACTCACCAATGAACCGAGGAAGATTGCATAACAAGTGTAGAATATCCTTAGAAAATCTTGAGAATACGGCCAATTGTCCCTTGAACATGGAATCCATCAATCCTTTGGCGGCCGTATGAGTTAGCACAACTCGGGTAGAGAGCTCTTCTTGGCCAGTAAACTGAACAGCAATCCAGCAAGATGTGATAACAACATCAATAGTGAACCCATCAACGAGTAATGAGATTTCCACCAGCCTCGCTCGAGAAGAAACCAGTACTAGTGCAAGGGAGCTTTTCTTGGCAACCGTCCTCAAAAGTGTAGGCTCATCATCCCCAAAATAGTTTGGGACCAGGATGCGGATCGACATTTGGCAAATGATATCTTGAATCTTGAAATGCATGACTAAAACCTGACTTGGCTCATCATCTCCTTGGGGACCAGACCCGAGGGGCACCGGAGGTAACACACACCCGTTCCGTGGGGTGGAAGTGGAGGGAGAAGAAATGGAGGTAATAGGTTTGGAAGGCGGAGGTGAAGATTTAGAAGGTGTAAGTGGGGGTAAAGGCAATGTGAGTGGTGAAGGGATAGCGGCAATGATAGACTCAGGTGGAGGCAATGGCAAAGGTGGAGGTGTAGGAGGGGGTAAAGGTGGAAAAGGTATAAGAGTAGCTTTCTCAGGTTCGAGCGACAAGGGTAATGGTGGAGAAGGTGAAGGTGGGGACGGTGTTGGCAAAAGTGGTGGAGATGGTGGAGACGACGAAGGCGGAAGCAATGGGTTAGGCGATTTTGGGAGAGGAGGTGGTGAAAGTGATGGCGACGGGTTAGGCAATGGTGAGGATGGTGGAGATGGTGATGCAGGAAATGAGGGTAGTGGAGGTGGTGGAGACGGAGAGGGTGAAGAGGAGTGTCGCGACGCCCACCTTCGACATATCGACACGACGTGTCGGGCGACGTTGGGAGTGGAAGCGGTGGTGGTAGTGATGGGAGTAGAAGAAGTGGAGACACTAGCCTGAGCAAGGGCTTGGGTAGGTGGAGGAGATGGAGACGGGGTAGGAGGTGGTGAAGACGATGATGTAGCTAGGCGGGGGCATAGGTGAGGGAACGAGTGATGGAGTAGGTGACGGAGCGGGCACAGCGCTAGTCGGAGAATCACAGAGGTGCCCCTGGCCTTGTAGAGACGAAGACGGCTGCTTGGGCGGCGCCTCTTGTTGCTGCTTGCTACGGAGATCTAAAATAATTTCATGCATGGTAGCCCAATCAATCCTTTTATGATCTTCCAAGCCATAAATATAATCTCGGAACTTGGGGCAATCCTCAACCAAATACCCCTGCTGGCGATGATATTCACAATATTGAAGCATATTCCAGATCGCGGGTTGGCAAGGCACAGTCAGAGGGAGCTGCAACGTGTGAGTGGCCATCAAATCCCCAAAAATGTCAGTAAAGCACTCCGGCAACGGAGGAGGAGGAGCCCACTTCGAGCCAGGTGGATGTCGAGGGATATGGGAAGGTAATGGAGATGGTTGCGGGGGTTGCATAGGCAATGTCGCATGGCAACTAGTGGAGGGACTCGGTGAAGGCGCATGATGAGCAGAGTGGGGAGGTATGTAGTGGACGACATCCACTTGCTCTGGGTGTGGTATTCCCTTGACTGGGGGTGGAGACGCAGGTGTGGACACATGGGGGTGCGAGGAAGCAGAAGACTGACTTTGGGTGGTGAAAGGGAGACTCATGGAGGGCTGATATGCGGGGGTGTACGGGTATGTAGGAGCGGAAGGCTGACTCATGGAAGGATATGTGGTGGAGGTCTGACTTGTGGAGGGCTGACTCATAGGAGATGATGGATAGGAGGCGTATGTGGGCGTAGGAGGTGGAGAAGACTCAGAGTCAAGGGAACCTTGGAGTTGTTGGCGGATGAAGCGGGCTCGACTATAGAGCTGTTACCAGGAGGAAATATCATTAAGGGCTAAGATAAAGCAATACTCGGCCGTTGCGTTGGAAATGAGCATTTTGATCTGCTCTCCCTCCGGAATATGCCCCGGGACTTGCGCGGCGAGGCGACGCCAGCGTTCAGCAAAGGTAGAGAACTCCTCATCGGGCTTCATCTTCTCATGGGCCAGATTCCACAATAGAATACTTAGGCCCAGCTTGGTCCTGATATTGCTGAATGAATTTTTCTTGAATAGCTTAGAAACTCACGACCTGCTCTTGCGAGAGATAGAAGAACCAATCCTGAGCCGGGCCCTCCAATGACAGACCGAACAAATATGCCATCAAACGTTGGTCGTATCGAAATTGGGCCGACTCATAAACAAACTCCTTTAAGTGCACATAGGGGTCACTGACTCCACAATAACGGTGATATGTAGGAATTTGTGAACGCGATGGAAGCCGAAGACCTTGAAATGTAAAAGGGACAATTAAGGAGGATTTGAGATCAATTCGATGTTGTAGTTCATCAAGCCGGCGTTGGGTTTGAGCAATCATCTCCTGGATGGGGAGAGATCGAGAAGGATGCAAGTCAGCCTGAGGAAGAGAGTGTGAATTTGGACCAGAATGATGATAATGGGCTAGATGAGGGGATCCGGACTTAGAGGAAGAAGGAAAGCCCATCCCAGGAGTGGAAGGATATGTGGGCCTGGAAGGATCATGAACATGGGGACCCATTGGGCCAGCAGCAACATGGGTAGGGGAAGTGGGCCCATTAAGGTGGGAAGGCCCATTAGGAATAGAAGGACCATGAAGGGAATGGGGCCCATTAGAAGAATGAGTCCCATTAAGATATGGGGACCCATTAAAGGAAGAAGGCCCACTAAAGGATGTAGGCCATTGAAGGAAGAAGGCGGCTTGTCAAAGGATGGGGGCCCATTGGATGAATAAGGCCCAATAAGAGAATGGGACCCATTAAAGGAAGGCGGGCCACTCACGGAAGATGGCCCCTTAAAAGAATGAGGCCCATTAGATAAATGAGGCCTATTATGAGAATGAGGCCCCTCAAGATGATTAGCAATGAGTTTTTTGGCCTGGGCCGATCCATTTGGCAAATAAGAGATGATAAGTGGGCCATGAGATTTGCTTGTGAGTCGGAAGGACCACGAGGAGATAGGCCCGCATGGGAAGAGGAATCCACACAGGAATAGGAAGATGAAGAAAGAGGGTACAAGGGAATAGTGTAGTGCTCCATGAGGGTAAATGGAGACTTAATATAAGAAAAATCAGGAAAATACAATGAGGGAAGTAAGGGCTCGAAGATCATGGAGGGGGACTGACTTAATAATGCAACGGGAAAAAATGGACCTAGGACAATGAGACTAGACAATGGACACACAAAATAGACTAGTCTAAATGGGCCTAACAATAAAACCTATGCGGATGATAAGGGATGCAACATAAAACACCACAAATAAGCTTGGACAAGCCCAAACAACACAAACAATATGAAGGATTTCACCCAAGTCAAACAAGTTTGATGTGACAGAAAATATTTTATTGCCAAAGTTTTGGTGGGTCTTTTAATGTTTTAAATTAAGCACAATTCCCTTAAGATAAGAATTTTATAGGGAATAAGGTCCAAACTTTAGGTTGACTAAGGTTAACTCCCTCACAACTTATGCAAATGCAAAACTATGGGATGGAAAGGTACAACCGGCCCGGCGTCCGTGTGGGAATCCACGGCTCGCGGGGACTTACAAAGGTCCCGGATAAGATCACCTAGTCGAGCCCAAGGAATATGAGAGCGAGAGGATCACTTACCAAGGGGGAATGCAACTACAATATGAAGATATGCATGATCCTATCCGCACCGGAGTGGATGCAATTCTAGCCTAAATCTAACAAATCAAGACAATGATAAAATTATGCAAACATAACAAAATGTATGAAAAATGTAAGACAATATGAAGAACAATAATGCAAGACCAGAAACAGGGACAACTAGGTACTAGAAGATAAGAGAAATCATAAAAGAATAACGTACATTTGCGTTTGCCCCCGGACCTACAAGTGAATTTTATGCATAAAATGTAAAAAAATGAAGGCAAGTTTTAACTATGCAAATGATATCCAATGCATGCAAATAATATATGGACGCGAAGATAATACAAAAGACTATGCAATGGTACGACAAATAGCACAAATAGACCCTGGGAGGCAATTTAAATTAGCAAAGAATATGGACCTATGAATCTGTCCCGAATCTGCCTACAGACCAGATGCAGAAAATGTAAAAATGGAGGCAAGTTTTAAATATGCAAATGATATCCAATCTATGCAAATTTTGCATGGGTGTAAATACAATATAAATGACAATACAACAAAAAAAAATCAGCCCAATCCGATGTCAGGAGACAAAGTTATGCATGAATGAACATGGCCTCCTTGAGCAGTGCGCCTGTCCTGCCAGAACCAAGTAGAGGTCACTGGATGACCGATTTTAACACAGTAGCGGTCTACTGTAAGACCGCCAAGGTGCTGGGCGGCCCTGGGAAGGCCACTACCAAGCCAGAGCGGTTGTGGCGGTCCGGGGAAGGCCGCTAACAGTGTTTGGCGATCCTGCAACAGACCGCTACCCCCTGACAGACCAGAGACTGGCCAGAACTGTAGAAAAATGAAGAAAAAACTATCTAAACATGCACAAACACCCACCTAACTTGCAGGAGACTAAAAATATAACATGATGGGCACTAGGCGTTCCACCGTGATCGCCAAAAAAGTAAGATGTAGATATTTTAATCTACGTCCCCGCCCCAGATTAACAAATAGACGTGCATGAATATGCAACGTAAACAATGAAAACATGGGGCGATAGAGAATAGAAAACTAACCATGATCGCCACCAAGGTTCTACAGCACCAAGAGGATTAAGAAAGCCATGCAACAGCGCCGTGTACCATGGAAAATATGGAAGAAGAAGCGGCCCGAAGATGAACCGTTACAACGTGTGATCGTGCTTGAAAAGGGATGTGGGAACTGATCGTGGGTGCACCTCCTCACCTTCCAGCTGGCTGGAAAGCAAGGGCCTCGCGTTCAAATGTACTTTCCTGCAAAATAAAGACAAACAATAAGAAAAAACCCATTAGAATGTGAAAGTGTAGCATATGTCTCGAAGTGATAAAACAACATGAAAGAAAGGGGGAGAACACACCGGGGGAGGGTTTTTAACCCCTATAAACGGGTGCAAACAAAAGGTGGGTGTGTTGTGCATGTATGGGATTTGACATCACGAGAAATGATGGAGAGAATAAGGAGGAAAGTGCTGTGCAAAATGGAGAAAAAAGTAGAAATAGTGTGACTGTGATGATTTTGAAAAAGTAGGAGAGAAGAACTAAGGATTGGAGCAATGAAAACGAGCCCAAATAGATGGGAACGAAAGTGTATACTTCCCTCTTTGAAGTGGGGTCAAAGTTGTGAGTAGACAATCCAGCATGGCTTTGCCCCGAGTCGAAGAAGAGCCCCCCCACGCGCAGGCGAACTGGGCATGTTTATATAGAGGTTGTTGGAATCCAGAACTTTCTCCCTCGATTTCAAATGATAGAGATCACCAAATCTCGAGATCTATGGATCAATCTCGAGATAATAGTTAGGATAAGAACTAGGAACAAACATGACTCTATTTGTTAGAACGATCTGGAAGATATTCACCCTAGAAGGTGGTCTCGAAGCCTAATCTGGAAGAATTTGTGTTACACAAAAATGCATAAAACCTGAAATTTCGCCCATGATTCCCGCGGATATAGCCCATGAAAATTTAAGTTCTATAGACCAAACTTGAGATAATAGAAAGGGCAAGAGATAGAAACAAATGGGGCTCCATTTGGTGGAATATTCTGGAAGATAGAGCCCTGAGAAGGAGACCCCGGCGAGCAGAAGTCGACCAGAGAGTCCTACGGCGAAGAAATTGGAGTTCAGAATCATCTGGACTCTCTGTTGGAGAAACGGTCTATCGCGCGGCCGCTTCATGAAGAAAACGGTCAGGAGAGGACCGCCATTTGAATAGAAATGGTCATGGGGTGACCGCCAAACGACTGGGGGCGACCGGGAGACTTCTGGCACAAGAATTGAAGAAACGGTCTTCCTAAGACCATTTTTTGACAGTAGCGGTCTCAAGAAGACCATCTTTTGACATTTTGAAAATAATAAAATGAAAATGAAAAATAAAAAAAGTTACTGTTCATGGTGGTCAACTATTGACCGCCTCGTCAAGGTAGTGGTCAATAGTTGACTACTACCTGAGGTAGCGGTCAATAGTTGACCGCTATCTCATTGGACTACAGGGTCTTGCGCGATTTTAGAAATCAAAGAATATCTCGAAAATGGTGCAGAACTAGCGAAAGTGGTAGAAGAAGAAATTGTAGATAACAAAAATTGAACAACGTTCATGAAAAGAGCAAGATCAGAAGACATCAGAAGAGGGAGAAAATGGGGAGATAACAGAGAAAAATATTGGGACTTGAAAACGGTGGAGAACTGGCTAATGGCGTAGAAGAAGAAATTGTAGAGCTTTAAAAGACAAACAACTTTGGTGAAGGATACTTAATAAATAGCGGAACATAAGGGGATGAAAATCGGCCACGTTCAGGACTATGCAGTGAAAGGGGTCGAATACTTGATGGAAGTCGACCTAAATAGGCCGTAAGTCGACTTGGAAGGCCGGAAGTTGATAAGATAAGCTCCATGGCTCTAAGAAATCATGATATCTGAAGTCCAAAGGCTAGGGAACAATGAAATGGGCTCGAAATGTATCCAAGAAAGGCTCTAAAATAATGGATAATTCGGGACATCGAAAATGATGAATAAGAGAAATGATACAACTTGCGGGCTAAAAACGGGTGTCAACACCAACTCGATCAAATCCTCAGCCATAACTTAAAACCCTATAAATAGACCCTAACTTCAACCCATGCAAACCCTAATGTTGGCACGTGTAATTCAAAGGTAAGAAGATATCTTCTCAGGTTAATCCTTTAGAATAATTTGTTCTCCTTAGTTTTGTCTAACTCCCCTCAAAATCTCGTGCCAGGAGGACACGCCGTTGGAGAGTTAGAAGCCCTACAAGTTACTGGTTCGCTATAGTCAGCATAGGAACCAGTGTGGCCATCCAACAAAGACCTAGAGATTGGATGCCCTAATCGAGGTATTTAAAAGTTAATCCTTTAGAACTTATTGTTCCCCTTCGTATCTTTTATCTACCCTCCAAATTTCACAGTTCTAGGTCAAGTGGTTGAGAAGAACGAGAGACGAGAAGTTGCTGGTTTAACATAGGACGTGCAGAAACTATGGTCGACTTCCAGTTAGAAATTAAAAGTCTAGGGATCGAATCAATGGTAGGTTACCTCATGAAAATGCTAAATTTATATATTAAGAACAAAAGCCCTCCGTTACCTCGTGATTTCATTCACTGTACTGGGAGTATTTAATGTTTTATTTCAACTGCGCATCTGGGTTATTACAGCATGCATGAATCATACCCTTTAATGAGAAATTGATAACTTTTCGCTTAATTTATGTTACCATGCATCTCCATACATTTCTTATGTTCTATCATGCCTTATCCCTCGGCTAAGCATGGATTTCATTTATCTATTACCCAAAAATAGGCCTTATATGACCTATTTTACTTCTGTTTGTTACAGAACAAAAACGGTCTCTACCAGACCGCCATAATCATTTAGCGACCTTGCGATAGACCGCAACCGCCATCATGCGGTCCTCCTATGACCGCCATTATCTTTCTGATTTCTGCTGCCTGTTAACTCTAAACAGATTACGGATTGACCCTATGAAATATATGATAAACCTAAGTAGATAGCTTTTATTCCTAGTTTTAACTTCATATTCGTAATATTGGTTATATTATGCATCATCCTTGATAGATTGTATGTCTTACATGGGTTAAATGCTTATTTTAGCTTATGCTACTTTCATGCCAAAACATATACTTTTGTAGTAATGATCACATTTTCACATACTCGTTTTGATTTGATCGCTATTTTACCACGATCCTTTCTCATCTATAGTCTTTTCTTAAGTACATGGTGCGTACCCCGGTGCATGGCCATTAGATACACTTTTACACTTATAAGCACACCTCTTGGACTTGTGATCCTCTCCGTTGGATATTCCTTCCACCGGACTAGGTGATCTAGTTTTAAGGCCTCCATAAGTCTCCGTGAGCATGGGATTCCAACTAGGACGCCGAGCTGGTTGTACCCTCAAAGCCAAATTATTTAGAAAGCACTCACATGACCGGTGTTTTTCTGAGTCTTGGCAGTTGAGTGGTGATAGGTAGATCTAGAGGGGAGGGGTGAATAGATCAGCCCCCTTTTGCCCTTCTTTGCGGAAATAAAAAGGAATCTAACACAAATGATGATAAGATAGATATTTAGTTAATAGCTAAGAAGCTGGACACACAAATGATATCCATGAACGGTCCTACCAAGCTTCTACCGCTAGAACATAAAGGAAACCAAACCACAAGACACAATCTTTAAGGTGGTTCAGTCTCAATCTAGAGACCTACGTCCACCCCTCACACAACACGGTGAGACTTCACTAGTGCAAAAGCACATCAACTGATTCATAGCTTCGATTAGAGAGATACACTCTCACAACTCCGCTACCACACAGCTTGAGGGGTCACAACCCAAAACACTCCGCAGCCAAATAGCTTGAGGGATAACAGCCCAAAACACACAGACCGGTTATCACACCGTATGTCTTCCTACTTACAGGTAGGGAACGAATGATATGAATTGTGTTTTGAAGAAAAGCAAACTGAAAATGAAACAACCAGACAGAGTATAGTAATGAAGCACTATGAGAAAGAAGTTTCCTGTCTGGGAAAGAGCTTGAGGGCTCCTTGGCTCTCTTCTTGTTCTTCAGTTCTTCACCACAAC
The DNA here is from genome assembly GCA_022559845.1 of Amorphophallus konjac. Classification (NCBI taxonomy): domain Eukaryota; kingdom Viridiplantae; phylum Streptophyta; class Magnoliopsida; order Alismatales; family Araceae; genus Amorphophallus; species Amorphophallus konjac. The sequence continues at coordinate 201,089 of JAHNEJ010002310.1, forward strand.
ACTTGTGATAGGATGATGATCTAGCTTTCAGCTTTCAAGGGTTCTGGACGGAGCTTCACAAGACCTTCCTTCTTGCAAGGAGTCCTCTCATCGTGAGGAAGATGATCACCTTCTTTTTGTTGCACTCACGCAGGCAGCATCAGGAAGGAGTGTAGCTTCATCAGCAAGTCTTCCAACTTTTCGTTTTCCTCTTGCTTGCTTGGATGCTCTCTTCTTTCGAACTGGAGCCATGCTCCACATATATTGGTGTCCTGGGGCGACACCAACGTTGTCCACTTATCAAGCAACACCCAGAATGTCATATCCACATTATTTGATTTGCTTCCATTTGCATAGTTGACTCCTTTTCTGTCAAGTCTGCAGATATGTGGGTAGGTAGGAGACCATAGCAGCAAAGGTACGATCTTCTTCAGAGGATATCTCTGCCAAGACACAGTCCTCTAACGAGGTAGTACTTTGACGGCTCTTTCTAGAGCAAACGGATTATCTGGGTTAAGTTTCGGATCTTGAAGACAGCTACCATCAGATTCAGATCCGTTCTAGTCGAATCAAATGTGTCGACACTTTCCTCTCAGTGTGTCGAGACATCCCATTAAAAACCTTGAAGACAGCTTCTACCGGTTTCAAAATCGTTCTGGTTGAACGTTGATGTGTCGAGACTTTACACCCAATGTGTCGGGACATATGTGCTTGGTTCCGAGATAACATCATAACAGAGTCGAGACATCGTCAAACGGTGTTGAGACAAGTGCGTCATGTGCAGAGTTCCCACATGAAGGTGTCGAGTCTTTACGCGCCAGGATCTGAGTCATCACACGAAGGTGTCGAGACACGTCCGCCATTAAGAAGTGAGGCTTGAGGTGTGTCGACACTTTTCACTCAGTGTGTCGAGACATCAATTAATCCATAGGCTAGACAGACAACGGCTTCAGCTTGATTTCTTCTGGGGGTGTCGAGACATTGGTTAAATGTGTTGACACATTCTTTTCTGCTCGAGCTCAACCATTCGTATATCAGCATGATCTCTTCTAGATGTGTCGAGACATCATCAGACGGTGTCGAGACATCACTTAGAGAAATTCTTCTGTACTTGTTTAGTCTATTCATTAAACCAGAACATGTTAGATATTCCTGAATTGTCTACTAATGATTTATGATTTGTTATCATCAAAACCAGGGGACACAACATTCTCCCCCTTTTTGATGATGACAACCATGAATCATTATAACCAAGCATTCATATAGCATTACACAATTTGGTTGAGGAACCATCAAACAAGTGAAATTCATTCATTCAACACAACGACTGAACTTTAGCATTTTTTCAACAAAAAGCTTGTTTCATTGATCAACCAAGGTATCATAGAGATCAAGCAAGACATGTATTCAAGCATTTACATTGACTAAATGCTATAACTAAAATCTAGATGAAAAATCTAACTACATGCTAGATGCTAGATGATGCTTGTCTTCTCAGAAGATCTTCAGTACTTCTCCCCCTTTGTCATCAGCAAGGAGGGGGTGAAGGAGGAGGATGCTGTGGTGGAGGCATAGAGCTAGAACTGGCAAAGTGAAGGATCTGTGCCTCTTGGAAGTCATGTTGCATGTGAGAGATTACTGTTGCTAGAGAGTCAACCCTCTGAGTTAGATGCTCATCCCTTTGTCTGACAAATTGGTGTAAAGACTTGATATTTTCCTTGATGTCCTTGAGCCAGCCATGAATCATTTCACAGATGTATTCTGTTTCAGCCCTTTGCTGGGAGCCTTGTGGTGGAAAACGAGAAGAGGTGGCTTCTGTTTGAGGAGGAGGGCACCATTCATCACTTGCGTCCTGTAGGGTTGGTTGGAGTTGAGCTTTATGTAGACAAATGAGTTCCAAGATTTCAGTACCGACCATATCCAATATTCTGTACACTACATCCATTTTGGCCTCAGCTTTGGTGGTGTTGTTGACTGCTCAAGCTGTGTCTGTGTGGATAGTTTCTGCAAGCTTGGAGGAGGCATCCAGTAGCTTATTGGAGTCAGAGTACATCTTCCCTTTCAGCCGTTGGGAGGCATCCAGTAGTCGAGAAGTAGTAGCATTAACTGTTCTCTCCAGATTGGAGGTGGCATCAATGGATCTGTTGGTCTCTGTGGTCACATGTGCTCTAATGGATGTAGTTGCGCCAGCCACTTGTGCTCGGATGGATGTAGTTGTGCCAGCCACTTGTTCAGCTAGCTGATTGAAGGAGTCCATCAGTTTGGCACACTTAATGTTGATATTACCTTGCTCTTCTCGTATGTCATATGCATGCCTCACCATGTCTGCAGTTTTCTCCTGGGTTTCAAGGTGAATTTTTCTGAGCCTCTTCATTATAGTCCTAGCTCTTTCGCACACATTAACGATTGAGTTCATGAAGTTGTACAACCTTGCATCTGACCTGTGTTTGTCATGCACAAATTTTGCCCATCTACTGGTTTGAACTTGCTCATTGTGGAGTTGTCTGGCTTCTATTCTGTCCACTTGCAAGCTGAGTTGTCAAAAGGAGGAGTTAATGCTCCCAAACTGAGCAGTGAGAAATTGGATAAGTGCAGGGTTAATGTCCATGAGACTACCAGTGGCACTAAAAGCAGGACCTCGTGAGGTGGAGGCCTCGGTATGAAATTCAGGAGGGGCATCCCTGGCACTAAACACTATAGGCTCATTGTCCGGAGACAGAGGGGGTTGGATGCCAAAAGCCATCATCATCCCAGGCTGGTCCATGTGGTCTTCTGACTACTGCTGCTAATGGGCCTGCTCAAAGTGAATGTCTGCATGGAACATTTCCTCATGCTGATCTAACTGTGCATCTGAAGCTGGCTGGTCCTGTGCAGGCTGTTCCTGTGCAAGCAGTTCCTGTGGAGCTGGCTGTACTGGAGGGTCAGGTAAATGTTTAGGCAGATTCCTTACAAGTTTGTCACCTTCCTTTTTGACGTGCATGTAATTTTCTATGAACCTCATGCTATAGACATTGGTCCTAGGGATAGATATGGACTTCTTATTATCAAGAGGGATGCCAACCTTTTGAAAAATAGCAGTTAGCTGTGCGGCATAGGGCAGGCTACGCCGGTTGTAAGTGCAACTATCCATAATCTGGAGCATGATCTCTAGTAAACAAACATGGTAATTGTTGAACAAGCAGTAAAATAGGAACCTCTGGGTCTCCATAAGTCTACTTCTGCCACCCCCTTGTGGGGTAATCATGGTAGTAAAAATGTGATGCAGTAGACGTTGCAATGGGGGAAATCAATTTGTGTCAAAGGATTTGACAAGTAATTGGGTAGCATCCTGAGGGTCTCGAGGCTTTCCTGTCAGTATGGTGTAAGCTACAGAAAAGTCAATCTGAACCTCAGGGTCGATTTCCCCATCTCGGGGTATGTGTAAGGCTCTGTGAAGAAGTTTTGTTGTAAGCTGGATGGAAACCCCCTTGACTTCAGTCAAAAGGACTTTCTTGTTTTCATCAAAAAACAAGTTCTTGTAGAACTGCTGAACTAAAAATGGGTAGTATACCCTCTGATTGGACAGAAACCGTCGCCATCCTTGGAACTCAAATAAAGGCAGTAGTTTAGGAAAATATTCAAGCATCTTGTGGTCACCAAAATCCACATATCAAGGAAGAGAATCCTGGTGGGATCACTGTCTTCTTCCCTAACTGAGGGAGTAGTAGTGGCCTACAGAGGGACGGACTGAGCCTTGGCCTTCCCTTTTTCTTTGGCGGACAGCCGTGGCCGCTTGGCCTTTGGTTGCAGCGGCGAAACCCTTTCACTGTTCGAGCCCTGGACCTCGGCAGCTCGTCTCTTAGCTGGTTCTACAGCTGGGCGATCCTCAATGCTCTTGGAGCGCCCTTCTGTGGACGCTTTCGAGGCAACAGCCTTCTTGGATGAAGCCGCGTCTTTCTACTTGCCGCGGGTGACCGGAGGAGCCATGGAGAGGTTAGAAGAAAGGGAGGAGAGAAGACAAAGGACGGCTGGAGCTAGCTGGGGAGATGGTTGCACATGTGAAGAAGGATGGAACGGGGCGTCGACCTCCACGGCGAGGATGTGCAGATTCGCTGGAGAGAGAGGTCCCGAGTGGAATAGGGTTGAAATGAGGTAAGGTGAGTAAAATGATTTTCACCGTCGAGTAAATAAGGAAAGTTGAGATTTTTAATTTTAAAATAACAACCCAGAGATAAGAAATGGCGTATATACCCCTATGTTAAGTGCAAAATGGTTTAAAGCTTATAAGCTCATTTTTGAGTAACGAGGGTTTGAGAAAAACCATTTTTGCAACAAATAATATGACTAAAACATTTGAGATAGTTAAGAGAATGGAACCAGGCCCATTTGACTTACTCATCACTTTCAATTGGCATGATTGGAAAAGGAAGATAAGCAAGTATTGAAGATAAACAAGAACCTTTTTATTTTGAAGCAAGGTGTAGAGTCAACCCCAAACCAATTTTTTTTTAATTTTAATGAATAAAACAGTCTGATATAGCATTCACTTTTTGACTCAAGGAAACACGTTGATTAGACGTCAGAGTCCCTGGTTACTTAGTGAGCTTATCTTTCTGAATTTTTCTGAACAGATTTGACAGCCTTCATCATGACTAGATTAACCTTCATTTCATTGATGGAGGATCTAATTTCTCTGAAGAGAGGTCATTGCTCTAAAATTATAGCAGCATGGTTTTTAGGAGGTGTATTCTCTAATTGACTTCAAGTAGGTAACATGTTTAATGACAATACATGCCAATCAATTCATAAACCAAGAAGCAATGGTCATTTTCAAGGACTAGAGAAATGTTTTAATCCTATTATGAGTGCAAGTTTGGTAGAACTCAATGCAATGACTAACGAAAATGAGGATTACAAACAAGAAACCATTTCTTTAACCAGGAGTAAAACAGATGAACTTACCCATGGTTGTATAAATGAATGAAAACATTCTCAACTCCCCCTCACTTAATGCTCGGTGAAAAATAAGGGTTCAGAGGCAAATGATTTGAAATGGAAATGGAGGAGGCAGTGAGAAGAAGGAATCAGAAAAACTCTCCATTGGACCTTCAAACCCAAGAGCGGCTTAGTGACAAGGTCGACACATTCTGTGGGGGTGTCGACCTACCTAGAGGAGGTGTAGCCTTTGCAAGGAATATGTAGCATTAACACCAGATTTGCACAGACTCATGTAGAGTATATATTGAAACAAGCATAGACCTTAACAGTTATGCGCCGACCTTATTGGCTAGCACTCCATTATGCACTGACCATGCTGACGAACATGCACCGACCATACTCATGATGTGCACTGTCCTTTATTAAGCCATTGCCCTCTAGGTGTCGACACATGACTGGGAAAGTGTCGACCTGTTCAGTAGATTCGGTCCTGCATGTCTCGACACATGACTATCCACTTGAACTATGCTCGGCCAGTTTCTGTGAGAATCTTCATTTCTGAAAACACCCCTGCCAGGTTCAACAGCTAATACCTCTGACTTTCTTCTTTCAGACAATTATTCAAGAATGGTTTTACCTCTTTGCTCTCAATGAGTAGTGCTTTATGGGATGCTAAAGCTTTAAACATGCTTATGCACTAGAAATCACTTATGCAGTTAACAATATGCATTTCTGACTCATGGTACTTGGCGGAGGCCTATCCTCACGCATGAGGAGAGTTTCCTGACAGGCGTGACCTGTCTTTCTACTTCTCGACATTTGATATACCATTTAGTCATAAGATGATGTTCAACTAAAAGCAACCAGAAATGCAAACAAACTCCCCCTGAATGTGACCATCATTCATAGCATGGTTCATACAGTCAATAGACCAATTCTAAATCAAAACAGATATTCATGCTCCAAACATAGTAAAGACAAGTATGTTGAACATCGAAGGAGGAATAGATAGCTCAAACCTGAGTGGATTGAGGTCTGCATAGACCGAGCTCTCTCCTTAATGTTGTGAACATGTCATTGTTTAAGGGTTTTGTGAAGATATCTGTAATCTGATTTTCTGAGTCTATAAAATGGAGCTCAAAGTGATTTTTGAGGACTTCATCCCTTATAAAATGATGCCTAATTTCAATGTGTTTGGTCCTAGAGTGTATGACTGCATTCTTGGCAAGATTTATAGCACTTGTGTTATCACACAAAATGGGAACACAACCAAGATCTATTTGATAGTCTTGGAGTTGGTGTTTGATCCACAGTACTTGGGTGCCACAACTCCCTGCAGCAACATATTCTGCCTCTGCAGTTGAGAGGGCAACCGAGTGTTATTTCTTGGAGGCCCAAGAAACCAAACACCCACTAAGAAATTGGCAATAGCCACTAGTGCTCTTGTGGTCCAGTTTACATCGAGCATAATCTGCATCTGAATAAGAAATAAGTGAGAGTTCACATGATACAGGGTACCATAATCTCAATTCTTGAGTGCCAGCAAGATATCTAAAAATACGCTTGACAGCAGTCAAGTGGGACTCTCTAGGACTATACTGAAATCTAGCACAAAGGTAAACACTAAACTGAATGTCTGGTCTAGATGCAGTTAGATAGAGTAATGACCCGATCATACCTCTGTACCTCTTTGCATCTACAAGTGTACCTTGTTCATCTGCATCCAGTGAAGTGGCAGTCACTGATTAGTGTGTATTTTTATCATTTAATTCATGAGTATATGCATTTTTTTGAGCTTAATTGATATTAAATATACACTTCTCACGCTTATTGTTGATTTTGTATCAAATATTTATTTTTCTAAAATTAAATAAATTTTAATTATATTTTTTCGTATTTATGCAGGCACGCAGTTCGAGAAAAACTCTAAGAAAAAAAAGAATAATAATATATATGTTCAACTGGGCCAAAAGCCCAGAAACTTGTTTAAAAAGATAAGAAAAAAATTAGAAAAAAAATAAAATTATTTGAGCATTTTTTAGAATTTTTTACTAATATATACTAGCTATACACTAGATATATATATATATATATATATATATATATATATATATATATATATAAGTTTAAAAAAACCCGCCCCCCACCCTTCCCGCCTTCGCCGCCCGCACGGGCGACGAGGTCGGCGGGCGAAGGCGGAGGGGGGTGCGTGGCGGACGGCGGAGGCGGTTCGGGCGCACCAGGGGCCCACGGCAGGCGGCCAAACCCGCCTAACCGGTCGGCGCAACGCGCCGGCAGAAGAGAAATAAGAGAGAAAGAGAGAAGAAAAAGCCAAAAAAATACCAGAAAAATCCAAAAAAATCAGGAAAAAATGACAAAAGGTGCAGCACACTCCAGCCTACCAAGTTGGGTAAAAATTAGGTGCATTTGAGTGTTTTATATGAGCAAGAAGAGATTGTAAACCCTATATAAAGGGGGTATCACTTGTAATGAAAGGAGTTAGTTAGTTGTTAGAGTTAGAACTAGATGGAGTTAGGGAGAGAGCTAGCTATGGGCACTTGTAATGTAAGTTAGTTCTTTACATTTCTGAAGTTTTTGATTGTTGAAGTTGTGTTTTTCCAAGCTTTTGAAGTCAAATTTGTAAGTTGAATTTATTGCAATACAAGTTTCATTTTGGAATTCAGTCTTTTCATAGCCCTATTTCTCATTATTGTGATCCTCATTTCAAATTCTTGTCTTCATAAAAGTTGTTCCTTTTACGTTTTCTTCAACTTATCGGTTTAGCATTTCTTCAAATTCGTCCAAATTCATAGAGGTAATACCCATTTTCTTAAGTGCTGTCCTGTGCATTTACTGTTCATCCGTGGTGATACCTTCTTCCATTCATTCATTTTGAAGTCTTTCTAGTCCTCAAATAACTCTGAGTTCTTCATAAGAGTTGTTCCTCTCTTGTATCTCTAAGTTTTATTCTTCTTGCACTTTGTCAAATTCCTCTTCTTTTGAGCTTTAGAATTAAGTTTTCTAGGTGCTGGTTTTCTGTCAATTACTGTTCATCCGAACCAATAGGTCCTAGTTTTTCAAGTTTTTCCTTATCTTCCTTTCATTTTATGTTTCTGTGTTCTTCATAAAAGTTCTTCCTTTTTCAATTCTCTACAACTTTCATGTTTTCAACTTTTTCTAATTCCATTCAGATTTCAAGTTATTTCATTTCTTCCAACCCCCATTTCCACTTGAATTCTGTTTTGTTTTCACCTTAAAGTTTCAAACTTGTTATCTGCAAACCCGTTCTTCTTAAGTGTTTCAAACATACCCGAAGCGGTGATTCTTCTTCAAATCCTCTCACGGCGTCGACTTCCTAGGCGGAACGATCATCATCAAAGGCTCGGCGTGGAAACGACGACGTTCTTCTTTATTTCTTTCACTTACCTTTTGTTGTTTGAAGTTGCACTTTAATTCCATTTAGTTGTAATCGCACTCAAAACCCAACACTTGATTTTTCAAAACACAAGAATATTTTCCAACTAAGAAAAATAACCAAATTCCTTCCCCGTGGGATCGACCCGTACTTACCATTGTACTCATGTTTTCAAATCCATAAGTGAGTGAGTGCGGTTATAAATATTTGAAATTTGTGTGGCACGGCATATTTAACAACGACTGTCGAGCGAGCATCAAATTTTTGGCGCCGTTGCTGGGGAATGGAGATACTTTTCATAGTTGGATATTCTTGTGTTTACTTTATATATTTGTAAATTGATTTTTGCTTTCTTTACTTGTGCAGGAAAACGAAAAAAAAATTTAAAAAACAAAGAAAGAGGAAGATCGAATCTGAAATGCCAAGGTTATGAAATGTTGTTGAAAGCCCGGCAACATTGCTAAAGGGCTGAAATCAAGAAACAGGTTCTATCTTTTCACTTTCTGAAAAAATTTTACAAAAATCTGAAAATTTCTTGAAAACTCTATAAAAATAAAAAAACAATCAAAACAAAAGAAAAATTTTCATGCTGGTTAGTTAGGTTCATTAACTAAAAACAAAAGCAAAAAAATCTTCATTTGTACCAAATAAAAGACCTCATTGCAAGAGTAGAAACTACACTTTCATGCTCTAGGTCATGCATCATTTAGCTTAGAATTTGTCTTTATTTAATTTCTGCATTGCATTTTGAAGATCGCGAGGGGCAAGGTACGTTCTACTGATCCCAGTCTGGCATTCATTTTTGCATAAAGAACCCCTTGTTTGAAATTGTGGTGTGCATTTCATTTCACAATACTTTAAGGGCAACACCCCTAACAAGATAAGGTGGGGATTTCATCACCCTCCCTTAGCCCGAAAACCACAATTTCCTTGCATCTCTGCATTACCTAGGCCTTAATAAAAGCCAGTAGACGTTGGCCCTAGGATCACACTGTGATTCCTGTGATATTTAGGTTTATCCTCTTATGAAAACTGGTGTCTAAGGCAAGACGGTCGGATGGCAAACGCCTTAAGCGGGATTGTGGTTTTGTATAATAAGGTCCCTACGAAAGTAGGGGGAACCTCCCACTTCCCCACCCCTTACCTGGCCGGTGGACATACTGAGGGTGAATTTAAGTTCATTTTAATCACTTTGTGAAACCACATTTGTAGGTCTGAGTCGCATCTAGGTCATTAGGATAATTTGTGTTAACTTATTTGTGTTTGCATAAAAAAAATGTAAAAGCAAAAAAAAAAACAATTCATTTTATGGCCATTCATCTTGGAGGGAAACCCACGCCTATGAAGGAGCATTTTTATCCTTCTTCTTACAAGCCCTCCACCTGTATTCAACTCCCCGATATTCACGTTGATCAATATGAGATTCGCCCTAGTCTCATCCAGATGCTCCCATCTTTTTATGGGAATCTCAATGAAAATCCTTATAGGCATCTAGATGATTTTCTAGAAGTTTGCTCACTGATCAAAATTCAGAATTTTAATGATGATGCCCTTAAATTAATTTTATTTCCATTCTCGTGAAAAGATAAAGCAAAATGTTGGTTAAGGAGTTTTCGCAAGATTATCAGGACTTGGGAAAATATGCAGTCAGAATTTTTAAAAAAAATTTACCCCATAGGCCAAACCAACATGATGAGAAGGGCGATTACAGGATTTACTCAACGTCCGGGAGAGCAACTTCATGAATCTTGAGTGAGATTAAAGGAGCTAGTGAGTCAATGTCCACATCATGGGTTGCCCAGATGGCAAATTATCTTTACATTTTATGAGGGGTTATCCAATTTTGATAGGCAGATGGTGGATATATTTAGTGGAGGGGCATTTTTAAGCAAAAGTGAAGATGAGGCATATGATCTATTTGAGATTTTGAGTGAAAATTTAATAAATCGTGCCTCCATCTCATCTCATCAACAACTTGTAGGACATGTCAAACAGGCGAAAAACCCAATCCACACTTTCATGGAAGTGTGTGAATTCTGTGCCAGTCTCACTCACCATGTGAGTGAATGCCCTACTATAGCCCGACTCTCTCCCGTCATCCAAGCACAGGTCCAAAATTCCCTAGGATTCTCTCAGCTCAAGCATGTTGCAGATGATGATAATCTTGGCTGGAGTAATCACACAAATTTGCCTTGCCTGGATTCAACAATCCAAACCCATTTGTCTACACCTCTACCCCAAGCAATTCACGAGCAGCCCATGTATACTCAACTTCATCTCAACTCACCTCACCCCGATTTCGGACTCAATGTCAATACTAAGGGTGATTCACCGGGCCACTACTTTGAAGCTCAAAGCGTGTACTCTCAGTCTACTTACCATGACCCTTCGTCAATATTCAACCAACCCCCTCGATACGTGAATGATGATGATGATGATCTGATGTCTGGCATTGTGGCTCAAGATATCATTATTGGGAGTGAGGGGGAGTGCGCAAGCCATACCATGATGAAGGAAGGGACGGAATTAGGGGATGAATTAAAGAATACAAATGATCCTATTGATATCATCACCCCATTCTATGAATGTTTTGAGATTGAGAATATCACTAAGAACATTAGAGGCCCAAACAACTTAATTGAGGATCTACATGTCGAGGAGGATTGCTTTATGATTAATAATCATGTTGATTTAGTGGAACTTAATTCTCCTCCCTTGGAAGAACTTGATGATGGGGCCTTGTTCGAAAAGTTTATATTTCCTCTATCAACCCCATTTTTGGAAAATTTGATTGAGAATCTTCAGGTGAGTGATGAGTATGATGAAAGCTCCGTCTTTGAAAAATTCTCATTTGATCTTACCTTTGATGAAGGGGCCGAGCTGGAACAATTTACATTTGATCTTCCCACTTCATTATTGGGAAATTTGATTCACAATTTTCTATTAAATGATGAGTGTGATAAAGGGGTTTTATTAGAAACTTTCAAATTTGATCTACCAATTGAGCCCGATCCCCTCATGTTTGAATCATTGGATCAATTTGATTCTGGGCTCGTGCTACCCCTACCAGATGAGCCTCTTCAATATGACATTCTGGGACCTGAGGGGGATGGACCAACAATATTCACTTTTGATTTAACTCCCCATCAGGAAGACAAGTTGATTAGTACCCTTCTAACACATGAGGCTATTACTGGGAAGACTGTGGCTAATAATGACACTCTTATCCCTAAGCCACCGTTCGATGACCAAGTTCCCAAGGAGGAAGCAGTCAATAAAGAGGTCATCAGGAGGGACGATACAGGTGAAGGGGACCGATGGATTGATATTATGCAAGGGTTATACCTTGATCTTGACAAATTATTGGCCATAGATCATTTTTTGATCTCTAAAGCTGAAAACTGGATCGCACACAGGGTTAATGTTACAAACAATCATGTGCGAGTCCTGCCTCTTTCTAGCCCCGGTCCATACATGTCTACTCTTGTCTTCCAATGGATTAAGGGCTGGAATTTGAAAGAAGACAAGATCACGTGGTGGCTCATTCTGAATGCCACGCGTTGGTTAATGAGCTAATGAGCTACATGATGTCTGGCTGACGACATAAAAGTTAGCGCTTCTTAGGAGTCAACCTAAGTGATTTTTGTGTGGTAATAAATTGTTGTGGGAAATTAGCTGTGTTTAGGGATTCGAGAGATAAGGACAACGGAGAGCCAAGCAAAAAGTATTTCATTACACACAAAAGTAAACAAAGAGATTACATCGGAATCCACCTTCTTTCTTCACATTACTTGTCTTGCCGCTCTCTGGGCAAGAAACTCTAGAGGGTGTTCCCAAGCCGAGAGCAGCGGTATTACTACCGCACTATGGACGCCGATCTGAGGGGGCAGCAAAGAAGCTACTGACACGAAAGCCACGCTCTCGTGCTCTTCGATAGCGTTCTTCGCCATCCTTCAGCCATTGCTCGGCTAGGCCGAGACTAGTCCTCAATTCAAAAAGTTGGGCCTCCAGGGCCCTCTTTTCCTCTTTCTCGGTCGATCTCTTGGCTTTCTCTCTGTCTCTGTCCTGTTCTCTCTCAGCCCGTTCTCTCTCTCTATCTTCTCTTTCTAATTGAAGGGTGATTCTCAACTCCACAGCGTCCGTTGAAGAATCCTCATCTGGACGACGCTGTAGTTCTTCTTCCAGCTCAGTTATTCTCGCTTCCTTCTGAGTGGCATTTGCAAGTGCCTCTTGTGTTTCTTTCTCCTGCCACACATTTCATCTCAGGCGAATAGCAATACTTGAATAAGGGATGTTAAATAGTGAAATCCTCACCTGTACAGAAAGCATCCCCTCTGCCTCTGCAGCCCGTTATGTGGCATGAGCTAGTTGCTCGTGGAATTGATCCAGCTCGGATGTGGGAATCCATAGACTGGAAGAAACACCATCTGCTCCCATCGCCGAAGAAACTGCATCAAGCTGAGCACGCTGCACATGTGGTGACATTAAGTGGTTAGCGCCCTGAATCTCAAAGCCTACCCGGAATATGTACTGAAATACTTACTGATGAACCTAGAGCCGCTCTGGTATCACTCAGCTCTTGCTCCGTGTTCGCCAGACGAGCTCGTAAGTTCGTTATTATAGTATCACGAACATCCTACAGTTATGGCTTTTGAGTTCACAAACAAAAAAAAAAAATTAAAAAAAAATAACAAAATGTAGAAGATACAAACATGGTTTCCTTACCTCTACAAGCCCTCCAGGCTGGAGCCTTTCTGCATACATTGCTCTGTAGAGGCGTAGGTAATCATCGCTATCTTGTGCTTGAGATTCCACGAGTGTGCCTCCCCGTTGCCAATCTTCATATTGTTCGGGGAAGCGCACTCTCCAATCAACACAGGTGGCTGGACCACGCGTCTGCCTTCCGACGCTAGGTGACATGGTCATATCCACCCATTCTTGAGCCAGCCCTAAGGTCCGCATAGCTAATCGCAGCCTGAGGGGCTCGATTTCATTTAAGCAATGGAGCCAGAGGTCCCGTCCGAATCGGGCGCGGCTTCCAACTACCCAAGGCTGGTCAACATCGACCATGTTCATGAAAGGCCTCCAGTTCACCTTTAATGGGTTGCACGTATCTTCTCAGTTAAAAAAAATGAAATAAATGAAAAAATAAAAAAAATTTAGAAAACAATTATCCTACCATCGTTGCAGGGAACTCTTGCAACTCTCGCCTGAACACCATCAGTTGGTAGGGTAAAGGTGCAGTGCTCATGATGGGTTGCCACCGTCTCGCTAGAGGGACCGTCAGTGGTCGACAGTGTCGAGCCCTCCCCATTGGAAGGTAATAGTAGCTCCACAGCTACACCATCATGTGTCATTGATGAAAACACAAACAAAAATCAGAAAATAAAAATAAAACAAAAATTTTCATTACCTGGATTAAAGGCGTAAACCCATTTAGTGTCATCTCTTTGTCTGTCCTTTGCGACAGACTTGTAAACAGATGTGCCAGCACAGCAGCTCCCCAGGCGTATTGTCCTACTCTTTCCAAGTCTACAAGCAGTTCTAAGAAATGACAGTGGATACTGTCTCCCTTGGACCCCAGCAACAACTTGCCTAAGAGAAAGAGGAGGAACCTCCTCAGATCCATATTGGTCCGCTCCCAATTGCTGGTATCCATACAATACATAGCACGGGCACTTCTTTCTACCCTTTCCATAAATTCTTCTATGGACTCATCATCACGCGGACGCATGTCAGTAAGCCCTAAAGCTTCCATGATCGATGCCCTGGCTACTGACCTGTTCTTCCGATTATCTAAGTCCATCCCCAACAAGTTATGGGCACCTTCACGGTAATCCGCGTAGGTGACACCAGTCACTGCTTCCCCATCCACTTTGAGGCCCGTGATTCGGACCACATCTTCCAAGCTGGGTACCATATGCCACAACGGCATCAGAAATGCCCTACTTACCGGGTCCCATCTTTCACGTAGAGCTTGGATCAGGGCAAGGTCGATCTTGAGTGGCTCAATTCTGAGAAAGGGCCCGAATCCCATCACATCCAACCTCGCTTTCTGGAAGTCCGGGAGCCCTCGATATGCAGCCACGACCAGCTCCCACGAGATGTGTGACTTCATCACACTCTGCACATACACCAGAAGTGAGACATGGGAAGCTTTCCCAAGAAAGAACAGAGAAGAAGAAAGGAATGAAAGGAATCACTTACAAGCTGTGGTAGAGTCCTTTCACTCAAAAGTCCTTCAACTTTAGAGAATCTCCTGGCACTACTACCCGATCTACTCCTCTTCGAGGAGCGAGACGACTCCCCTTCAGCTCTAATGCTTGATTCACCCTCCATTCTGAACTTTGAGCAACACTCACTACTTCCCTTTCACTCGACTCTGCTCTCACAACTTCGATGTTCTCCGGTCGAGTGAAAAGGGGGGTATTTATAAGATTGACGAGGAGTGATCAGCATCTCGCACCATCACATCTAGCCATAGCCTTTGCGACACGTCATCCTCCCGTTAATCTCGCACCCACTCTACCATATAGAGTGGTCAAGTCAGAGACGTGTTTTATTGACTTTCTCTCTCTTGTTGGTCCAAAGATTCGTTATGTTTATTGTCCCGTTGTGACCACCTTTCGCATAACACACACATTGAGGGGACATTTCTGCGGGAAATCTGGCTCCGTAACTCACGTTTCCATCATTGGTCGATTCCTTTTGAAATACATGAACATTGGGTCCCACTCCTTGTGTTAATTCCTGGCTTCTGATATGATTTCTTGTTTTAGTATGTTTATTTTTCAGTTGTCAGGCCGAGCTGCATCGACGCCCTCGTCATTTTACCCCGCCATCAGGTTGTATCTTTCCATCCCAACTATATTATCTTTTTACATGTCCTCTGATCTTTCTACTGTTTATGTCATTGAGGACAATGTCATTTAAGTTGGGGGGGAGATATTCAAACAAAAATTTCAAACAAAAATTTCTAAAACTTTCAACAAATTTTTTTTTTTACTTTCTTGAATTGTCATGTGAAACAACAGTTTTCCCCGAGTTAAATTTCTTGATTCATGTCGCATGAAAAGTGATTCTAGAATGGAAATGACTAGAGACTCGGATAATGGATAATTTATTTACTCTAGCCATGTAAAACTGATTTAAAGAATCTCTTTAAAAGTTCAGATGCACTTTCAAAGAAAAGAAAAATCACGTTGCACGCTAATGAAACAAGAAGGACAAGCCTTCTGTTATTTTAGACCGACTGTCTGATATTCTGCATTTTCTGAGGAAGAAATATGTTAGAAGCTTTCTGCCATAGAAAAGTATGAGAAAAAAATAAAGCACCATGAAAAATGCTCCGATTCTGAGTAACCGGGCCTACTTCACCTAAGACGTGTTGAGGTTCGCGTCAAAAGGAAAAGGGAACTTGGATCTGTGGAACCGGGCCTACTTCACCTAAGACGTGTTGAGGTTCGTGTAAAACAGTGAAGGGTAGTGCAGCATCATGTGTGTAAAGAAAAAAAAAAGGGAAAAAGAAAGTAGAAAAGAAAAATATATATATATAGTGATCCCAAAAGGGACATATCAATAAGGCAGACAAAAAGCTAGTGTGCATTGAACGCTCTAAGTAAGAAGTACAGAATTGAAAGGCATTTGTTCAGAATAGCAAGTGGAGGATGCAATTGTCTTCACTGTGAACTTAGCATTACACATGCACAAGTGCTACTGAATTTTGATTAGATTCTTGATCATGTACCTGAATTTCCGACATAAGGCTAGTCTGTGGTAATTACTCCAGATTCCTGATCTTTAGTTAACTCTATGAAAGATGAACTGAAAATGAGGCCTGAATATCTTTAAACTCTTGTTAGTCCTAAATTTTTTATTATGTGCATTGCTAAGGGACTAGCAATGAGTAAGTTGGGGGTGTGATTAGTGTGTATTTTTATCATTTAATTCATGAGTATATGCATTTTTTTGAGCTTAATTGATATTAAATATACACTTCTCACGCTTATTGTTGATTTTGTATCAAATATTTATTTTTCTAAAATTAAATAAATTTTAATTACATTTTTTCGTATTTATGCAGGCACGCAGTTCGAGGAAAACTCCAAGAAAAAAAAGAATAATAATATATATGTTCAACTGGGCCAAAAGCCCAGAAACTTGTTTAAAAAGATAAGAAAAAGTTAGAAAAAAAATAAAATTATTTGAGCATTTTTTAGAATTTTTTACTAATATATACTAGCTATACACTAGAGATATATATATATATATATATATATATATATATATATATATAAGTTTAAAAAAACCCGCCCCCCACCCTTCCCGCCTTCGCCGCCCGCACGGGCGACGAGGTCGGCGGGCGAAGGCGGAGGGGGGTGCGTGGCGGACGGCGGAGGCGGTTCGGGCGCACCAGGGGCCCACGGCAGGCGGCCAAACCTGCCTAACCGGTCGGCGCAACGCGCCGGCAGAAGAGAAATAAGAGAGAAAGAGAGAAGAAAAAGCCAAAAAAAATACCAGAAAAATCCGAAAAAATCAGAAAAAAATGACAAAAGGTGCAGCACACTCCAGCCTACCAAGTTGGGTAAAAATTAGGTGCATTTGAGTGTTTTATATGAGCAAGAAGAGATTGTAAACCCTATATAAAGGGGGTATCACTTGTAATGAAAGGAGTTAGTTAGTTGTTAGAGTTAGAACTAGATGGAGTTAGGGAGAGAGCTAGCTATGGGCACTTGTAATGTAAGTTAGTTCTTTACATTTCTGAAGTTTTTGATTGTTGAAGTTGTGTTTTTCCAAGCTTTTGAAGTCAAATTTGTAAGTTGAATTTATTGCAATACAAGTTTCATTTTGGAATTCAGTCTTTTCATAGCCTTATTTCTCATTATTGTGATCCTCATTTCAAATTCTTGTCTTCATAAAAGTTGTTCCTTTTTACGTTTTCTTCAACTTATCTGTTTAGCATTTCTTCAAATTCGTCCAAATTCATAGAGGTAATACCCATTTTCTTAAGTGCTGTCATGTGCATTTACTGTTCATCCGTGGTGATACCTTCTTCCATTCATTCATTTTGAAGTCTTTTTAGTCCTCAAATAACTCTGAGTTCTTCATAAGAGTTGTTCCTCTCTTGTATCTCTAAGTTTTATTCTTCTTGCACTTTGTCAAATTCCTCTTCTTTTGAGCTTTAGAATTAAGTTTTCTAGGTGCTGGTTTTCTGTCAATTACTGTTCATCCGAACCAATAGGTCCTAGTTTTTCAAGTTTTTCCTTATCTTCCTTTCATTTTCTGTTTCTTTGTTCTTCATAAAAGTTCTTCCTTTTTCAATTCTCTACAACTTTCAGGTTTTCAACTTTTTCTAATTCCATTCAGATTTCAAGTTATTTCATTTCTTCCAACCCCCATTTCCACTTGAATTCTGTTTTGTTTTCACCTTAAAGTTTCAAACTTGTTATCTGTAAACCCGTTCTTCTTAAGTGTTTCAAACATACCCGAAGCGGTGATTCATCTTCAAATCCTCTCACGGCGTCGACTTCCTAGGCGGAACGATCATCATCAAAGGCTCGGCGTGGAAACGACGACGTTCTTCTTTATTTCTTTCACTTACCTTTTGTTGTTTGAAGTTGCACTTTAATTCCATTTAGTTGTAATCGCACTCAAAACCCAACACTTGATTTTTCAAAACACAAGAATATTTTCCAACTAAGAAAAATAACCAAATTCCTTCCCCGTGGGATCGACCCGTACTTACCATTGTACTCATGTTTTCAAATCCATAAGTGAGTGAGTGCGGTTATAAATATTTGAAATTTGTGTGGCACGGCATATTTAACAACGACTGTCGAGCGAGCATCAGTCACCATTGGAGTTCCTAATGGTTTACAGTTTGTCAGATCAAACTTTTTCAGCAACCCCTTCACATATTTGGATTGATTGATAAAATAGCCTTCATTGCCTTGACTAATCTGCAAGCCAAGAAAGAATTGAAGCTCACCCATTAGACTTATTTCAAATTCATTGGTCATGAGTTTTGCAAACTCCTCACACATTTGAGGTTTAGTGGACCCAACCACTATGTCATCCACATAAATCTGAACTATCAGGATATCCTTACCTTATTTGTTGGTGAATAGTGTATGGTCTACATTACCTCTTGAATACCCTTGTTCGGTGAGGTATGAGCTTAGTCTGTCATACCAAGCTCTAGGTGCCTGCTTCAAGCCCTATAAAGCCATGTCCAACTTATAAACATGATCTTTGAAATATGTGCATTCAATATCGGGGGGTTGCTCTACATAGACTTCTTCTTTAATAAGACCATTTAGAAAAGCACTCTTAACATCCATTTGCTGTAATTTGATTTTATGAGAACATGTAAATGCTAGCAAAATTTTAATGGCCTCTAGTCTAGCAACAGGAGTAAAAGATTCTTCATAATCTATGCCAAATTCTTGATTATACCCCTGAGCCACCAATCTGGATTTGTTTCTTATTATCTTTCCATCTTCACTTAGCTTATTTCTAAAAACCCATTTAGTTCCTATGACTGATTTCTCTTGAGGCTTGGGAACTAGATGCCAAACTTTGTTTCTTTCAAATTGGTTTAATTCATCATGCATGGAATTGATCCAGTTTTCATCTTTTAAGGCCTCTACAATATTTTTGGGTTCAGTTTGAGACACAAGAGCAAGTTGTTCAATTTCATCCATAATTTTGAAATAAGACCTAGTTTTGGTTCGGTCATGCAGATTACCTAAGATGTTTTTCAAAGGATGGTCTTTCAATACTCTTAGATCAGGTTGAGTATTACCTTCATCTACTTCGGTGACTGGAGTATTACTTGGTTCTCATTGGTCCTCATTTGCTTGTGTCTCCTCGTGGAAGTTCCTCTTTTTCTTTTACGTTCAGGAATTCCCCATCATCATCTTCCCTGCAAGTGTTGTTATGATCAATCTCATCAAAGATGATGTGAGGGGATTCTTCCACACAAAGGGTCTTAAGATTATAGACTCTATAAGCTCTAGACTTGTCGGAATACCCAAGAAATATCCCTTCTTCGCTCTTGGGCTCAAACTTGTTCAGAACTCTTTTATCATTATTATGAACAAAGCACTTTGACCCAAAAACTTTCATGTGAAAGAGAGATAGCTTCTTACCTTTCAGCAGCTCATATGGAGTCATTTTGGTGAGTGGCCTTATCATTGAGCGGTTGATGATATAGCATGCAGTGTTTACCGCTTCTGTCCAAAATCTCCTTGGTAGATGTCTTTCAGCAAGCATTGTGCGTGCCATTTCTACGAGAGCTCTATTCTTCCTCTCAACAACCCCATTTTGTTCAGGAGTCCGTGGTGATGAAAACTTGTGAATGATTCCTTCAGTCCTACACAAATTTTTAAAGTCAGCATTGTCGAATTCACCACCATGATCTGAAATAATGTTGGAGATCTTAAACTTACCATCTTGCTTTACTTGCATATACAGTGCCTGAAACTCATCAAAGGCATTATTTTTATGTGCAAGATAAAATACCCAAGTGAATCTAGTAAAGTCATCTACTAAGACGTAACCATATCTTTTACCACTTAAGCTAGCTTTTTTGGTTGGACCAAATAAGTCCATATGGATTAGTTCAAGTGGTTTAGATGATGAATTTTCGGTTCTGCTTTTAAATGACTTTCTAGTCTGTTTTCCTTGAGCACATGCATCACAAATCTTAGTGTTCAGTTTGAATTTAATTTTAGGTGGACCTTTGACAATGGAATGCTTCACCAATTTATGAAGAGTATTGTAACTAACATGACCGAGTCTGTGATGCCACAAACAAGCTAATTCAGATTTGGGTGTTGCAAGATAAAGATTTATGTGAGTAGGGTCATCTAAGTCAACCATGTACACGTTGTTGACTCCTTTACTAGAAAACTTGGTTTCCTTTGAATTAGGTTGCAAGATCCTACATTCATTAGAGTCAAAAACTACAGTATGACCTTTATCACATAGTTGACTAATGCTCATCAAATTATACTCCAGACCATCAACAAATAGTACATTATCAATTGAGTTGGAGGGGTTCTTACCAACTTTACCTGTACCGATGATTTTTCCTTTGTTGTTTCCTCTAAATGTGACATGTCCAGCTTCCTTTTCAACCAGGAGATAGAATTTGGTTTTGTCTCCAGTCATGTGTCTTGAGCAGCCACTGTCAAGATACCAATGGTTGTGCACGGCTGCAAGACACTCCTGCACAAGGAATTAAGTGACAATGTTTGGAACCCAAGGACAGTTGGGTCCCAATAATTTCTTCATTTCTGTAAAGCAGGATAACATTGAGTTTGAAATCCAAACTTTCTTAGCATCTTTGCTTTGTTGAGAGTTCTGGTTTTTCTTCTCTTTAGTCTTTTGGACTTTATGAGTTTTGGAAGTGGTGGAGAAGGATTGTTGATTAGACGATCTGTTCCAGTTGGTTGGTCTAGATGAATAGGAGGTGTCATAGTGCCTGGGTTGTTGAGGTTGAGTGCGCCTATGACCATAGGGAGCATAATTGTTCCTAACCCAAGAAGGTGTCGGCCTATAGGAGGTAAAGTCTCGACCTGTCCAATGTTCAGTCCATCTATAACTGTCTCTGGATAAGGGATGTGTCGACCTCCTGTTTGGAAACTGTCAACCTGTTGGTGCAAACTTGGGGCATTGTTGGGAGTTTGACAAAGTGGGTGTCGACCTATTCCAGGGAGTGTCCCGACCTGTTCTAGCATTGTAACTATCTCTTCCTTTGTGATGTGCAGGCTGAGGCTTGGACGGGTGTCGGCCTGTTTGGGATTGTTGGTGAACATTTTTGGGTTGTTGGGGAGTTTTGTTGATTGGTTCTCCTATTTTTTATTTTCCCTTATTTTTAATATTTTCTTGGTGTTTTGTTTTGGAGGTTGATGCTTCGGAAGATGAAACAAAGGTGGTAGTTTTTAACCCAAAAATTTTCTTCTTGGTTGGCTCATACCCTAGCCCTTCTCTGTTGAAGTTCATTTTAGTTCCTAGCAGGGCGTTCAAGTTCTCACTTCCATCAACAAATTTTTCAAGAGCAGTTTATTTATCTACTAGGTCCTTCTTAAGTTTTTCATTTTCTTTTAATAGTTGTGAATTGACTTGTTTTAAAGGCTTCTGACTTCTCATTGCACAGATTGTTGTCCTTCACATAGCTTTGCATTTTTAGTTTCAATTCATAAATTTAATCTCTTAGTGTTATCAAAGTTAGGAGTCAATGTAACTAACTAGAGAGAGAGTGTTAGAGAGAGAAGCTCTGCATCCCGCGTTGGTTCTTTGCTCTTCCGGTGTGCTCCCCGCCCTGCCGGCGATGGCTGGTGTGGCCGGGGAGGTTTCTGTTCCTCTGCAGTTGAAGGAAATTTGCGCTTCTGAGACGATACAGGCTGTGCCTCGAAGATCATATGCTCAGACGGTCATGGAAGTTCATCGCCGTCCTGCTCCTTCTCTTCAGGTGAAACCCCCTGCGTTCACAGATAAGGGTGAGCCGGCTGTATTTTTTTCTCAAGATGAAGTTCAAACCTCCTGCTCCTCACTCCAAAATGCAATTATTGCCAAGTGCTCGTATGGCCGGCCTAATATACCAGAGATAAAGCTGTGTCTGGCGCAACGATTACATCTGAAATCTAAATTTATATTGAGTAGACTTAATGCCAGACATGTTTTGGTCAGATTGGGTTCGGAGGAGGATTTCCTTCGTGTTCTACTGCAAAAAAATCTTTATATCAAAGGTTTCATGTTTAGATTTTTCAGATGGTCCCATGATTTCGACTTCAATGCGGATCCATCTACTATCCCGATATGGATTGGCTTTCCTTCTATTCCTGTTAATTTTTACCATGAGGATATGCTCCGATCGATTGCAGGCAATATTGGTCCAGTTCTTCGAATTCATGATGCCACAATAGCTATGACGAACACATCAGAAGCCTTAGTTTGTGTTGAAATGGATCTTGATCTACAGAGGAAAGACAGGATTTGGATCGGTATTGAAAATGCAAGATTCTGGCAGCCGATTAATTATTATCGAGTGCCTCATCTATGCTCATTCTGTCACAAAATTGGGCACCTGGAAAAGGAATGTAAAAAGAATCGAGGTACAAATCTGCCTCAAGCGAATTTGACAGGAAAAACAAATCGTCCAGAGGTTAAGCATATCTCCTGGCAAAACATTAAGCCAAGGCCGGTAATGTCAAATCCCCCTTTAGTTGCAGATACAGGGAATAGATTTTCAGTTTTTAATCAAGCTCTGGAAAGTTCGGAGATAACTGATGGTGTTATTCAGAGCACGGAAACTACAGGGATTAACTTGGTCTGTGATACTGCGGAAAATAATCGGCTCTTAGATGCACTGGAAAAGGAAAATCCTGGTCCCTCATATGTTGCTTGTAGTAATGCTCCTTCGGGAATGACTTTAGAGAAACCTCCCTACAGAACAGAGGCTTCGGATTCTGATGAGCTGCCTTCAATTCAAAATTATTATGAGACTACTCAGGGGATTTTAAATTCCTTCTGTTCAGACAAACTGGTAATAAATACAGAGGATTCAGAGCTTGTCTCTAAAATGTCGAAGGATGAGAATATCAAAATGTTTGGGGGTCAGACACAAAAAGGAAAGGAGCTGCCTCAAGTATCAAAACCAATTGAAGTTTCAGTTTTGCCAGGAGTCTTATTCAGTGATGCCCGATTAACAAGGGCTAAAGCTAAAAGCCTGATCACTAAACCTATGCCTTATAACCCATGTTAAACTCTGCGTTAATATGGAATGTCAGGGGTATTGGTAATAAAGCTACTCAAAGGAGTTTGGCTCATCATATTAGTGTCAATAAAGCAGGTTTGGTGGCTATCTCTGAACCTCGAATTAACCTTAATAGAGCTCACACAATAGCCCGGAAGATTAATATGCAGTCATTTGTTGGAAATGACGGGGATGCCTCCAAGATATGAATTTTGTACAAATCAAGTATATGTTTAGATATTGTTGAATCTCATTCACAATATCTAACTGTTGGTATAAAGGACAATGATAAGGTAACTCTGTTCTTCACTGCAGTATATGCCTCCTGCTCAGTTAGCGAACGTAGATCTCTTTTTGATGCTTTAATGGAATTTAGTCGAGAAGTTAAAATCCCTTGGTTATTAGGAGGTGATTTTAACTGCATTGCATCTCCGGATGAAAAATGTGGTGGTTCTTTTTCTTCCATGACTGCTATGACTGATTTCCAAGGTTTCTTAGCAGCAGTTGGCTTAGTAGATGCAGGCTTCTCTGGCTCATTATACACTTGGTCAAATAATCAGATTGGCTCTTCTTCCATCAAAGCTCGGTTGGATAGGATATTACTTAACTCATACTGGGTTAGATCATCTAACTTTCTCTCAGTTAAACATCTAACCCGTGGCCCTTCATATCATGCCCCCTTATTGATGACTTTGAAGTCCATTCAACATTCTCCTGGGAGATTTATGTATCAACATATGTGGCACTCTCATGATAATTTCTTAGCTTTTGTTAAAGAAAGCTGGCATAAATACTCACATACAGATGTTCACCCTTTTGTTACTCTTCAATACAAGTTAAAATGTTTGAAGGCTGACTTACAAAAATGGAACAAAGAATTCTTTGGCAACATATTCCAGGCTAAGAGCAGAGCTGAGACTTTTGTTATTCAGGCTCAAATAAATTTTGATTCTGATCCATCTGTGAACAACCGAATTCAGATGCAGAAAGCCAATGCTGATTTGCGTCTTATCTTATTCAGAGAAGAGATGTATTGGTTTCAAAAGGCTATGGTGGAATGGATCTCTTGTGGTGATCGTAACACCCAATTTTTCCATCACTACACTCAAGTTAAGAGGCAGATGAATTTCATCCACAAGTTAAAAATTAATGAGGAGTGGGTGGATGATCAAATTGTTTTAGCTGATGGTGCAGTGGATTTTTTTAAATCCCTTCTATCCTCTGAACCTCATACAATTGAAGATAGAATCTTTGAAGCTATTCCTTCTTTGATTAATAATGAGCAGAATTCTTCTTTGTGTTTAATTCCTTCAGCAGATGAGGTAAAGAAAGCTGCATTTTCATTGTCTGGAAACAGTTCTCCTGGCCCAGATGGATTCACTGGGGGTTTTTTCTCCCACTGCTGGGATATAGTTGCAGATGATGTGGTTAAAGCAATCCAAAGCTTCTTCCAAGGGTGGGGACTACCTCAAGGCATCACTTCCACTATTATCTGTCTAGTCCCTAAGAAGAAAAGTCCCACCACATATGCTGATTTTAGGCCAATTAGCTTGTGCAATTTCACTTATAAAATTGTCTCAAAAATCATATGTGAGAGGTTGAGCCCAATTCTTCCAATGATTATATCAAAGGAGCAAAGTGGATTTGTTTATGGCAGAAATATTGCTGACAATTTTTTGATGGCCAAGGAGATGATTATAGATATTGATAAGCCTGTACGTGGTCATAATATAATCATGCAACTTGATATGGCTAAAGCCTATGATAGTTTGGAATGGGATTTTCTATTCAAAGTCCTTAGGAGCTTTGGTTTCTGCAACAAATTTATTTCTTTGATTTCTCAATTACTGGTAAACTGCTGGTTCTCTATTTCCTTTAATGGTCAAGTCAAGGGTTACTTCAAATCTACCAGAGGAGTTCGACAAGGAGACCCCCTTGCTCCAGCTTTATTCATTATTGCTGAAGAGGTTATGAGTAGGGGCCTTGCACAACTTTTTCTATCTGGTCAATGTAAATATTTTCACCTCTCTAGAAGAGTTCAGCCCATAACCCACTTATTATATGCAGATGATTCTCTGATATTCATAAATGGTGGTATGGCCTCTATAAAGCAGCTAATGCTATTCCTGGGGAGATATCAAGCTGCATCCGGTCAATGCATTAATGCTCACAAAAGCTACTTCCTAACTGCTAAGAAAATGCCTCAGAGTTCTATTGCTCGGATAACCCAATTGACAGGATACTGCTTAAGGAATGGCAGCATCATTTACCTTGGCATTCCTCTCTTTAAGGGTCGTGTAAAGCCTTCTCACTTTAAGTACCTCGTTGATAAAATTAATATCAGATTGGCTGGTTGGCAAAGCAAGATGTTATCACAGGCAGGCAGACTGGTTCTAATTAGGACAGTCTTATCTGCTATACCAGTATATACAGCAAATGCAGCATCAATCCCATACACTATTTTAAAACAGATTGAAAGTATCTGCTCAAACTTCTTCTGGCAGGGCTTTGAAAACTCCCATAGGAAGCATTGGGTCTCATGGGAAAGAATCTGCTGTCCGATAGAAGAAGGAGGCCTCGGAATCAGAAAATTGAAGGAAATTCAGCAATGCTGTTATGTGAAATTGATTTGGCAGGCTATAAATAGTAACTCTCCCTGGGCAATGTTTGTTAGAAGCAAATATCTAAATGGTCGGCATATTTCAGAATGCAAAGTTCCTTTTTTAGCAGGGATTAAGAAGCAAGATTTTGAGAAGGTTAAAACCACCTATATGGCAGGCTCTAGAATGATCATCCAGGACGGGGCCAACACAAATTTTCTCAAGGACTGCTGGTATAAAGACACATCCCTGGCCAACCTTCTCTCCATGCAGACTGACACAGTTTCCTTAAACTGTTCTGTTCAAGAGGCTCTAGCTAATCGTCTACATCCTGTTTGGGAAAAATTAGAAGACCAGCAGCTGAAAGACCAGCTTCAAGCGATGGTTTTGCATAGAGGGGAAGACATCCCTGTTTGGACACTATCAAGCACAGGCAAATTTAGTTTTAAAACTGCGTTCAGCAAATGCAGATATCAAACTCCTCGGCTGGATGTTAAGCTTAAAAATCTGTGGCAGAATTTCCTCTTTCCCCAAGCTTCTATATTTTGTTGGAAAGTTCTGTGCCAAGCTGTTCCTATTGATACTTTAATTCAGAAGAATGGTATAAGTCTGGCCTCCTGCTGCAACTGCTGCTCTTCTGTCCAGAACATTGAAGATATGGACCATCTTTTTGTTACTAGTCATATAGCTACCTTTCTTTGGTACAGATTTGGATCCCTGATCAATGCTAGCTGTCTGGAATTTAGCAATATCACAAGTAGGCTGAAGTCTGTAACAAATAAGGCTGCTATTCACAAACCAAAATCATTTATATCTCTACTGCTTATTATCCTGATAATCTGGGAGACATGGAAATATAGATGCAGAGTTAGATATGAAGGTAAAAATCAAAGCTTTCTCAAAATTGCAGATCATATAAATGCAGAGGTTGCATATGCTGTTAGCAAGATTAAGTTTAAGCAAGGGGTCAACACAAGATATCTGGGAATTCTGCAGGAATTTGGCATTGCTATTAACCATTTCTACCCAAATGCTCTAAGTGTTCGATGGGTTGCTCCTACTGAAGGTTTGGCTCTAAATGTGGATGGTGCTAGTAAGGGGAACCCAGGTTTAGCAGGAGGGGGTGGCTGCTTCAGAGATAAAAATGGGAAATTTATCATGGGCTTTGCTTTCTTCTATGGTTCTGGAACAAACATGGCTGCAGAAGGTCGTGCCCTATTGGATGGTTTAAGGCTGGCAAAAGCTCATGGCATCTCTTTGGCTGTGATATATTCTGACTCAATGGCTTTAATTGATATGTTGGCTTCAAAACGAGACCCCCCGTGGACCCTTCTTCCCTGGTGGCAGGATCTTATTCAACTGCTTCCATCATTCAACTGTCCTATTGTTCATTCTTATAGAGAGGCTAACCAAGTGGCAGATGCACTAGCTAACTATGCAGTTGTAAAGGGCAATAGTTATGTATTTTCATCTTTTCGGGAGCTGCCATTGTTGGCCAAGGGGTTTATTTTAGTTGATGCTTGGGGTTTGCCAAACATCCGTGTCAAGCTTGTATAGGAGTTTTTCCATTTCAGATACAAGAGGCTTTATCCTCTTATTGATGATGTAACCACACTTTGATAGTAATAAAATGAGCATCTAGTAGGTGATTGGTGGAGTGAGAACATTCCCGTCCTCTGGATGGGGGTGCACTCTCCCTATTCTCTTTCTAGATGACTGGCTTTATAAAAAAAAAAAAAATCTCTTAGTGTTTCATTTTCATCTTCCAAGTCTCTCATCTCTTTTCTTCCTTCTTCAAGATTTTCATTCATTTTTCTGAGATCTTCAATTTCAGTTTCTAGAGAGAGTATCTTTTCATTTAGAGTTTTATCTTGTCCAGAGGAGTCAAACTTCTTCTTTAAGATTTTATTTTCTTTTCTGTACACTTCATACTTATCCATCAATTTGAAGTAAGCTTCTTCCCAATCATCAGTAGAGAAATGTTCAAAGGGAGAGCTCACCTCGCTGTCTTTTTCTCCTTTGGCCATTAGACAGAAATCATCTTTTTATTCCCCAGAGGAGTTGTCTTCAGTCTCTTCCTCTTCTTCATCACTCCAAGTGCACACCATGGCCTGCTTCTTCTTACTCTTCCATATGGGCATAACTTTCTTAGCTTCTTCTGGACACTCAAACTTGATGTGTCCTGGTTTCCTGCAAGAGTAGTAGACAAGCTTTTCAGACTTTTTAACATTTCCAGGTCTTGGCTTGAAACCTCTTTATACCTGGGATTTCTTCTTAGTGAAGCTTGTACCTTCCTTTCTTTAAAATCTTTTGAACTTCCTTGTCAATAGAGTAACTTCATCCTCTTCAGTGTTGCTACTAGAGGGCTCTTCATCTTCAGATAACTCCTTGGAGCTTGGTCCAGCTTTAAGAGCTAGAGACTTCTTTTTACTTACCTCAGCCTCTTTGTTCTTTAGATTCATCTCATAGGTTATCAGGGACCCTATGAGTTCTTCTACTTTGATGGTAGTTAAGTCTTTTGATTCTTCAACCACTATGGCCTTTGTATGCCAAATAGGAGTTAGTGATCTCAGAATCTTCCTTACTATTTCCTGCTCAGAGTAGGTCTTACCTAGCTCAGTCAAGCCATTAGTGAGCATGGTTAGCCTAGCGTACATGTCCAAAATGGACTCATTAGATTTCATTCTAAACTTCTCATATTCAGATACCAACATGTTAGCTTTGGTTGCACGTACCTACTGTGTCCCTTCATATATTAACTCAAGACGGTCCCACATTTCTTTTGCAGTGGCACAAGTTGACACCCTTGAGTATTCAGTTGGATGAAGGGAGCACTGCATGATGTGCTTGGCACCCCAGTTCAGAGTTGATTGCCTGATCTGTTCTTTAGTCCATGTATCTTCATCCGGAGGTAGCTCAAATGGTCCCTTGCTGATCACTCGCCAGACTTCATGATCCTGGGCTCTAATGAAGACCTGCATGCGGTTTTTCCAGTAAGGATAATTTGTCCCAGTGAAAAAGGGAGGCCTATTTACGAAATGTCCTTCGGCCATAGGACCTTTAGTTGCCATATCACCAGTTCTCTCAAGGTCGTTAGACCATATACAGAGAGACTAGCTTTGATACCACGTGTTGAGTGGTGATAGGCAGATCTAGAAGGGAGGGGTGAATAGATCAGCCCCTTTTTGCCCTTCTTTGTGAAAATAAAAAGGAATCTAACACAAATGATGATAAGATATATATTTAGTTAATAGCTTAGAAGCTGGACACACAAATGATATCCATGAACGGTCCTACCAAGCTTCTACCGCTAGAACATAAAGGAAACCAAACCACAAGACACAATCTTTAAGGTGGTTCGGTCTTAATCTAGAGACCTATGTCCACCCCTCACACAACACGGTGAGGCTTCACTAGTGCAAAAGCACATCCGCTGATTCACAGCTTCGATCAGAGAGATACACTATCACAACTCCGCTGCCACACAGCTTGAGGGGTCACAACCCAAAACACTCTGCTGCCAAACAGCTTGAGGGATAACAACTCAAAACACACTGATCGGTTACCACACCGTCTGTCTTCCTACTCACAGGTAGGGAACGAATGATATGAAGTGTGTTTTGAAGAAAAGCAAACTGAAAATGAAACAACCAGGCAGAGTATAGTAATGAAGCACGATGAGAAACAAGTCTCCTGTCTGGGAAAGAGCTTGAGGACTCCTTGGCTCTCTTCTTGTTCTTCAGTTCTTCACCCCAACACTTGTGATAGGATGATGATCTAGCTTTCAGCTTTCAAGGGTTCTGGATGAAGCTTCACAAGACCTTCCTGCTTGCAAGGAGTCCTCCCATCGTAAGGAAGAGGATCATCTTCTTTTTGTTGCACTCACGTAGGCAGCATCAAGAAGGAGTGTAGCTTCATCAGCAAGTCTTCCAGCTTTTCGTTTTCCTCTTGCTTGCTTGGATGCTCTCTTCTTTCGAACTGGAGCCATACTCCACATATATTGGTGTCCTGGGGCGACAACAACGTTGTCCACTTATCAAGCAGCACCCAGAATGTCATATCCACATTATTTGATTTGCTTCCATTTGCATAGTTGACTCCTTTTCTGTCAAGTCTGCAGATATGTGGGTAGGTAGGAGACCATAGCAGCAAAGGTACGATCTTCTTCAGAGGATATCTCTGCCAAGACATAGTCTTCTAACGAGGTAGTACTTTGACGGCTCTTTCCAGAGCAAACGGATCCTCTGGGTTAAGTTCCGGATCTTGAAGACAACTCCCGTCAGATTCAGATCCGTTCTGGTCGAATCAAATGTGTCGACACTTTCCTCTCAGTGTGTCGAGACATCCCATTGAAAACCTTGAAGACAACTTCTGCCAGTTTCAAAATCATTCTGGTTGAACGTTGATGTGTCGACACTTTACACCCAGTGTGTCGGGACATATGTGCTTGGTTCTGAGATAACATCATAACAGAGTCGAGACATCATCAAACGGTGTCGAGACAAGTGCATCATGTGCAGAGTTCCCACACGAAGGTGTCGATTTTTTACGCGCCAGGATCCGAGTCATCACACAAAGGTGTCGAGACACATCCGCCATTAAGAAGTGAGGCTTGAGGTGTGTCGACACTTTTCACTCAGTGTGTCGAGACATCAATTAATCCATAGGCCAGACAGACAACGGCTTCAGCTTGATTTCTTCTGGGGGTGTCGAGACATTGGTTAGATGTGTCGACACATTATTTTATACTGGAGCTCAACCATTCGTATATCATCACGATCTCTTCTAGATGTGTCGAGACATCATCAGACAGTGTCGAGACATCACTTAGAGAAATTCTCCTGCACTTGTTTAGTCTATTCATTAAACTAGAACATGTTAGATATTCCTTAATCATCTACTAATGATTTATGATTTGTTATCATCAAAACCAGGGGACACAACATTGGCTAGTAGCGGCCATCAAGGAGACCGCAAATGTCAATTAGCGGCCCTTCCCCCGACCGCTATTTTCCCAGAGGTTTCCCTACGTCGACACTTCTTTCTTCATGCGTCGACTTTGTCCAAGTTACGGCCATACCATGACCGCCACTGTTAAGTTGCGGCCAGACCGGTGACCGCTAATTCAAGAAACGGCCCAGACTAGACCGTTTCCTTTCTCTGAGTTATTTAACTCGGGGTTTGACCCAAGGGTTGATTTTCCTATGTTCCTAGATGATCCATTGATTATCTCGAACCTAATACCTTATTCAAAAGCTATGTAATGAATTATGAAAGTTAAAAGAACATGCAGTTATGCTGTCGAATTCTTTCCGTGGCATGACCTTGTCTTAAATCATTCATTGAATTCTCAAGTTCAAAATTGGTGCATTCTTACCTTGATAACTATAGTTTGAACTTGTACACTATTGGCCTATTTTATTGATATTTCTCATGGAAGTAGTTTGATTTATAACTTGAGGATGCAGTTCGGGCACTGATTGTGTCCAAGGGCTCCATGTTAGCCCCCTCGGCTGATTGTCGAAAACGTACTAAAAACCATGGGGTACGATGATATTGGCGTCGCATTACGCTGGGAATACTTTTTTTATAGACGAGTGAAAATCACGAGGCTATACATGAAATTATACATTCTTGAGACATGACTTTCTAGTGCATGACCTTCATGGTTATGAAAAGTACATTCTCGATACATGCTAGTACATTCTTGTTATATGAAAGGCCACTATATATTCTTGAATGATTATCCTCTCAATCTATATCAAAAATCTCATATCTTCATAGTCACGTCTTGTTACTTATGGTTTTGTTCGCATGTTTCATCATATGCATTTATCTTATTTCCTAAAGTAAAAATGTTAAATACTTAAACATTGCCTTCATGTTGATACGAAGATACCTACTGGGCAAGTGTGCTCATTCTCTATTTTTTCAATCTTTTTAGGACATTCTAGCGGAGATTCAGACTACTCAAGTGACGAGTCCGAGAGTGATTAAAGATCGAGAGAAGACCTAGTAGAGTCTTGAGTCAAGACGAGTCTATGTAATTTACCATTTATTTGAGTCTAGTAAAAAGAGTCAATTATCAATGTACTTTGGATATTATTCAATAAAGTGAAGTTTTGAGTATATTATCTTGTGCATTCCCTTTTATGTGTGAATGTGTTAGCGCTCTTATTATATTGCTTGCTTGCGGCGTACTAGCCGGCTGTTCACGTTCTCGAATATCTTCCGCTGTACTTATATCTCAGGACGTGACAGTTAAAGTGGTATCAGAGTCTAGGCATAAGTTAGTCCTAGGAAAATGTCATGTTATAGGCTAAGTCCAAGGATTAAGGACCCACACCTATGAACTATGGAAAGAAATTTCCCACTTATGAGAGATGGGGTAGAGCCCGGGATGAGATAGTTCATTAGAAATTATCTCTAGGTTAATTTCAATTGATCCCATCGGAATTAATTACTTGTTTACTTTTTCAGGCACTCCACCTTTTTCAATGGCCACTGAACGTGCCGCAAATCGTGCTAATTGGGAAGCGATGTAGCAAACAGTTGCGGGTCTTACCCAGGCCCTACAGACTGTGGCCCAAGCTGGCGCAGGTAATCTGCACGAGAATTTTTGGAGCATGAAAGATTCTCTAGATCCTCCAACCCTGACGAGGTAGAGAATTGGATTGACGAAATGAATAGAATATTCGACATTATGTAATGTACTGATCAAGAAAAGGTCCATCTTGCCACCTTCCAATTGAACAAGGATGCGCGTACTTGGTGGAAAGCTATTCCGGCACCGCCTCCAAATGCACCACATACTTGAGAGGGATTTCTCGCACTCTTCCGAGCAAAGTATTTCTCTGAGCATGTTAAGGAGAGAAAGGCGGCGGAATTCGCCGCACTTCGCCAAGGCATGATGTCCGTGGCGGAGTATGAATTTCAATTCTCTCGTCTAGCTCCTTATGCCCCACATCTAGTGGGCACGGATCTCTTAAAGGCAAATCATTTTATGGACGGTTTAAGGCCTGGCTTCATTCAACAACTTGGGCCCCAGAATATCTGCACCTATACGGAGATGGTCCAACGAGCTCATTTATGTGAAAGGACCTTGGAGAAGGTCGAGAAGTACAATGGCAAGAGCAAGGAGTCTAGCCACAGGTTCGAGAAGTGAGGACGAAAAGAAGAAAAGTTCAGCATCACTTATAACTCTCGGGATAATAAGAAGAGGTCCCGCAATGGGAACGGAAGGAATAATCACAAAAATAAGAATGTAAAGGAGGAGGAAAAGCAAGTCGCAACGGCTTGCTCATTCTGTGAGAAATTTGGCCACTTGACCGAGGAATGCTGGAAGTGCCTCGGCGCTTGTTTGCGTTGTGGAAGTCAGGAGCATCGTATGCCCGATTGCCCTCTTATGAAGAAACAACCCTCTAACGGTGGATGCAAGCGAAAAGGCGTCTTAATGCGGTTCTAGATGATGATGAAACGCCCAAGGATGATGGGCTGATGGAAGGTATTGTTCAAATTTATTCACATCCTGCATTTGTACTATTCGATACTAGTGCCTCTCATTCTTTTATATCTACTGCCTTTGCAAGAACTTTATCAATTTTACATGTTCCTCTACCATCGGACCTAGCAATCACAACACCTTTAGGTCCCGGAATAAAACTTACAACCCACTACCCCGATAGTGAGGTAATTGTAGAAGGTCACAATCTTTCGGCAAACCTCGTATGTCTTAATATGGAAGGCTACGCTGCCAGGTGTAGACTGGCTTGTTGACCATGACGCCTACATAAATTGTCGCAATAGGAGAATTTATTTTCGAAAATCAGGTCTCCCGCATTTCTCTTTCCTTGGCATCAAGTATAGGAAGCTCCCTACCATTATTTCTTCTCTTCAAGCTTGCAAACTAATTTCGCAAGGATGTGAAGCTTTTCTTACTTCCGTAATTGTCACCGAGTCCAAAAAAATCTCCATAGAAGAAATTCCTATTGTCAAAGAGTTCCCTGATGTTTTCCCATATGATTTACCCGGTTTACCACTCGATAGGGAAGTAAACTTCTCCATTGAACTCACTCCTGGAGCAGCACCTGTTTCAATAGCTCCCTATAGGATGTCCCCTATGGAACTCAAAGAACTGAAGAGGCAACTTCAGGAATTGCTAGACAAGGGTTTCATTCGACCCAACACATCCCCTTGGGGTGCGCCGGTCTTATTTGTCAGAAAGAAAGATGGATCCCTTAGGTTATGTATCGATTATCAGCGACTTAATCAACTCACCATCAAGAACAAATATCCGTTGCCGTGTATCGATGAATTATTTGATCAAATTACTAGAGCAAAATATTTCTCCAAGATCGACCTCAGGTCGGGCTATCATCAGCTAAGGATCAAAGATGAAGACATCTACAAGTCTGCTTTTCGAAGCAGATATGGGCATTATGAGTTCGTGGTAATGCCATTCGGGTTAACCAACGCCCCTGCAGGATTTATACAACTCATGAACAATGTTTCCAGGTCGTATCTCGACCGATTTGTGGTTGTATTCATTGATGATATTCTCATCTATTTCAAAACAAAGGAAGAACATGAAGAACATTTAAGAGTAACTTTGCAAACTCTAAGAGAGCATCAACTCTACGCAAAGCTCAGTAAGTGCGAGTTCTGGCTAAAGGAGGTCTCTTTACTCAGCCATATTATTTCAAAAGAAGGCATTACTGTTGATCCTTCTAAGGTAGAAGCTGTCAAGAATTGGAGCTGACCAACGACTGTATCCAAAGTCAGGAGTTTTATCGGCTTGGCTGGCTATTATAGACGATTCATCAAGGATTTCTCCAAAATTGCCATTCCCTTGACTAGGCTGACAAGAAAGGAAAATCCCTTCATATGGACGAAGGATTGCGAAGAGATTTTTCTAACCCTTAAAGATCATTTAACCACTGCCCCTGTCTTGGCACTACCTGTTGAAGGTGGTAAATTTGAAGTCTACACGGATGCATTTGGCATTGGCCTCGGGTGCGTCCTTATGCAACATGGCAAGGTGATTTGTTATGCTTCGAGGCAATTGAAGCGTCATGAAGAAAACTATCCCGTCCATGATCTAGAATTGGCTGTTGTCATATTTGCTTTAAAAATCTGGCGACATTACCTTTATGGGGAAAAATTCACTATATTTTCGGACCACAAAAGTCTGAAATACCTTTTCACCCAGAAGGAACTTAACATGAGACAAAGAAGATGGCAAGAATACCTTAAGGACTTTGACTTCTCTATTCAGTATCATCCAGGCAAAGCAAATGCCATAGCTGATACTTTTAGCAGAAGACCAATGACAACTCTAGCAAGCCTCTGGAAAGGTATGACTTGTCTTATCGAGGATTTTACTCATTTGAATCTAGATGTGGTTGCAGAAGAAGAAAAGGGTATTATTGCCAATATTCAATCACAACCTACACTGATTGAAGATCTAGTCAAATTACAAGAAAATGACCCCACACTAATGAAAATCAAGGCTAATATTGCTCAAAGGCCGGAGTTCTCTATCTCAAACGATGGAAGGTTATTATTCAAAGATCGAATCTGTTTGCCGGATCGTGCCGACACTAAGAAGCTGATCATGGAGGAAGCTCATAAGACAAAATATACTATTCACCCTAGCGCTACCAAAATGTACCAAGACCTGAAAAGGAATTTTTGGTAGCCCAACATGAAAAGAGAGATAGCGAACTTTGTATCTCGCTGCCTCACTTGTGAGCAAGTTAAAGCGGAACATCAAAAGCCCGCTAGTAAACTACATCCCTTGGAAATTCCCGAATGGAAGTGAGAAAGCATAGGGATGGATTTCATTATGGGTCTACCGAAGATAAAAGGTGGACATGATGGTATATGGGTGATCATAGACCAATTGACTAAATCAGCACACTTTCTACCTATAAAGAATCGATGGTCTGTGGATATCCTAGCAGCCTTATACATGAAGGAGATCGTCAAGCTACACGGTGTCCCTATGACTATTATCTTCGATCGAGACCCTCGATTCACATCTCAATTCTGGAAGGGTTTACAACATTCATTGGGGACCCGACTCAATTTCAGCACTGCTTTCTATCCACAAACAGATGGTCAAACTGAAAGGACAAATCATGTAGTGGAAGATATGCTCAGGGCATGTGTTATCGATTTCGGTGGGAGTTGGCTCGATCATCTACCTCTAGTGGAATTTTCTGACAAAAAAGCTACCAAGCTAGTATTCAAATGGCGCCATTCGAGGCACTATATGGAAGAAGCTGCCACTCACCAATATGCTAGAATGAAGTTGGAGAAAGGTAACTTCTAGGCCCAGAAATCATTCGAGATACTACCGAAAAGATAAAGCTAATTTGAGAAAGACTCCATATGGCACAAGATAAATAAAAGTCATATGCTGATAATCAAAGACGTGATCTGGAATTCCAAGTAGGAGACCATGTGTTTCTCAAGGTTTCTCTAGGTCGAGGTATTAAAAGGTCCGGCATAAAAGGCAAGCTCACTCCAAGATTTATCGGCCCCTTAGAAATTCTTGAAAGGGTTGGCGTGGTCGCAAACTGGATTGCCTTGCCTCCTCAATTAGCTAGAGTCCACGATGTATTTCATGTCTCAATGCTTACACTACAAGAAAATTGGCCTATAGCCATGAATTTTACCTACGCTTCTGAAAAATGTAGGTATAAGTGACATATTCTGACGTTTTTAAATTACGTTGATAAATTTCGTACGTTTTATTATAGCGTAGTTATATGGTCATCTTATTCCGACAATTCATTTAGAAACGTAGAAAAAGTTTATCTATTCCTATGCTTTTTTAATGAACGTGAGAATATGTCATAGATATTCTTTCACTTTTAACAAAGTGTAGGAATAAGTCACTTCAAATAAAAATAATAATAAATTAAAAACATAGGAATTGATTTTGACCCCGACGGCGGGAAAACTTCCGCCCAATATTTTTCATTTTTTTCCAATTAACATCCAATTTCTCCTTAATTTCACCCGTCCTCTCCCCCTTTCTCTTCCTCCCCTACCCGTTCCCCTCTTTTCTCTTTGGATCCTAAGGACACCGCCTTCATCTCTGTCGCTGTGGACGGGAACTCCATCGTCGTCGCCTTCGGCACCGTCCGGCCATGGCGCGCACCAAGCAGACGGCCCGGAAGTCCACCGGCGGGAAGGCTCCCCGGAAGCAGCTCACCACCAAGGCTGCCCGCAAGTCTGCTCCTGCTACTGGCGGTGTGAACAAGCCCCACCACTTCCGCCCTGGCAGCGTCGCCCTTCGTGAGATCCGCAAGTACCAGAAGAGCACCGAGCTGCTCATCCGCAAACTCCCCTTCCAGCGCCTCATCCGCGAGATCACCCAAGACTTCAAGACTGACCTCCACTTCCAGAGCTCCGCCGTGGCGGCCCTCCAGGAGGCAGCGGAGGCCTACCTCGTAGGGTTGTTCGAGGACACCAATCTCTGCGCCATCGATGCCAAGCGCGTCACCATCATGCCCAACGACATCTAGCTCACCTGCCGCATCCGCGGCGAGAGGGCCTGAGGAAGAGGAATCGCCCCCTCCACCCGATCGCGGCGATCTTTCTGTTACCACTCGTGTCGGTTTCTAGAGTTTAGATTTTAGATTAGTTGTCAGATCTCATGGCGTTGTTCAGTTTCATTTTTGTTAATACGTGAAATATCCGGGTTTTACTCCACAATGAAGCTTACCAGGGGTTCTCGTTAAAAAAAAAAGGTCGGCGAGGGGACCTATGGGAAGGTGTACAGGGCGAGGGAGAAGGCCACCGGGAAGATCGTGGCGCTCAAGAAGACCCGCCTCCCGGAGGACGACGAGGGGGTACTGCCCACCACCCTCCACGAGGTCTCCCTACTGCGGATGCTATCCATCGATCCCCATGTCGTCAGGTTCTCCTCTTCATTACATTTATGTCTTCTTCACATATATGTATGTATATATGTATGTATACACGAAACTGCAATATATAAGCATCTTTATATATTAACTCTGCCTCCAAATCGCCCACTCATTGCAGAAAGAAGATTAAAAAATTGTTAGAGAAATAGTAGAGGCCTATATATTTCCTTATATTCTCATGCTTTTAACATACATATACAGCCGATTGAAAACCTAGCATACATATATAGCATTGATCCTCCCCTCTAATTAAATCTCATGCTTTACTTTATTAAAATGGGGGTAAATTTTGGTATAGACGGAAGTATACTTTATAGGCCTTAATTCACTAGTAGAGCCAGCTCTTGTGTTTGTGTCCACCCTCGCAAGAAGATGCTCCTGTGTTGTGACCCTGCGGAGGCTTGGTATTATTTTTGAGGTTGTACCTTCAGAAGCCTGACCAATATGGGGATACTATTACACAAAAATAATTGGTTGGATGATATCTGATAGAGAGGGGGGGAAAGGCCTTATGCAATTTTGGTGCATTCTTCTACTAATTAATTACAATTTGCAAATGGTTCTGGTTTTTAAGATGCTAATTATATAGTTAGTCTCATTCCCTCGACTGTACAGGGTCTTAACCTGATAGTACAAGAGGTTATCTAATACGTACTCTGTTGGGAGAAATTTTCACTGATTGTCATTGTATTCTGCAAGAACATCTTTTGTTTGCAATATTTTCTATATTTTATCTTCTTGGATTGTAGTCATTAAATAATTCAGACACCACCTTCACATGTTTTATAAATACGGCCATCAACCTTGCAATGGCAATCAAACTACAAAATGTTCTCCAAACTCAGTTTCTGATCCCTTTCACACCATTTTCTGAGGAAAACTTAGTTCTTCACTAGCCTCAAGTTTTATCACTACTATGTAGGAACTCGAAGGCCTTTTTCCCTTGTATTCTTGGCCAAGAAGTTGTAGGGTATGCACTTGTTTTGTTTGTGCACACTTAGCGTTTCCCTTTTTTTTTCTTTAACCATGGGAAGATTTTTTGTTCATTTTTATTTTTACAGGGTTCATACCTTGTTATGAAGCAGAAAGCAGAGAATGCAAGTGTTGTTGCTACTCTCAAGTCTTCATGTATAGTCATTCCATCCATGTCGTCAATTATCCTCATCTTAGATGGAAATGGATGATATGATGACCGCATGATGTCTCTGTAAGGTTTAATTAAATTTAACTACAAACATGATGACAAAGATTCTTGTTCTTTTATAGGTCTTGGTGCTGTTTGGAATACTATCTTTGGCCTTGGAACTGTTGGGCTTGTTGTAAGTTCTATGGTGGCCCTGGCACCGTCTTCCACCACGTTGACATCCTCCACCTCTGTGATAACTGGTAATAGCCACCTCTCTAGATCCTCCAAAATCTCTTCTCTCTCTCTCTCTCT
This sequence comes from Amorphophallus konjac, assembly GCA_022559845.1. NCBI lineage: Eukaryota > Viridiplantae > Streptophyta > Magnoliopsida > Alismatales > Araceae > Amorphophallus > Amorphophallus konjac. The sequence goes on from JAHNEJ010002310.1 coordinate 240,138, forward strand.
CTCTCGCTCATGTTGTTCTAGTTCGATCCGGTGCCCTCTGGTTTTCAAGGAAACTGGGTACACATTTTTTTCTGGGTTAATTTCGGTGAACTTGTGGAATGGTTGTGTCTTTTACTTTTGTTTGCCTAAAGAATTACTTGTCGATGCATAGTATGACACCTAATCTTTTGCTTATGTCTTTGAGGTTAATTTTACAGTAGGCTTTGGCAGAGGAAGCTCATGCAAGGTATGACAAGGCAGTTTTCAAAGTTGTCGACTTGGTAAGCAGAATAGTGATATTCTATGAGTATCAATAGAGTGATTATCTACTAGATTGCAAAAAGATGGTAATACTTTGGATGTAGGATGATTATGCATTTGATGATGATCAATATGATGAAAAGTTGAAGAAGGAGACTTTAGCCTTTTCATGTTGGTCATATAAGGTAGAAGCAAGATCTCTTAATTCATGTTTATGGTTTTGATTTTATTCTGTAAATTATTTTACCTGGATGCTTGGTTCACATGTTACAAGACTTGAGCTTATTTCAATAGTTATGGAGATGGGGAACTGACAGATAATGCAGCAAGATTCTATAAATGGTTTACTGAGGTGATCCATAACAAATTTTCCTTCATTAATTTTGCTTTTTCATTTGGTGCATCATCGCTGTCTCACACTCTTTTTCTATGTGATTGTGTTGCACTTTGCAGCAAAAGAAAAAGGGTGCTTGGCTACAACAACAAACTTATGCTATGTTCGGTCTAGGCAATCAAAAATATGAACATTTCAACAAGGTTTATTATATTAGTTTAGTTTTCTATCTTTTTTGGATTTTTGATTTCTCATTTTTTATCCTTTTTTAACTTATTGGAAAAATGGTGGATGAACAATTGGTTGAACAAGGTACTATTTTTCTATGTAATTTCCTTGTCTGTAAGGATTGTGTATATGAGAAATGATCTAATCCTTAATGTCACATTGTAAGAGCCTCATTATTCATTTCTTTTTCTCATTTTTTATGGAAAAACGTAATTGGACAATATGAGAAATGTCAATTATTGGAATATCTATTCCGAGCTATAGAGAGGTAGATGTAACTATCGGATGCATATTGGGGGAAAAACTTTATGATCAAGACTAACAAAATCATGTGTTGAACTTTTGTTTCTTACGTATTTAAGGACAAGAGTTAACATGGCACAACTATTTTTCTTAACAAGTTGTAATATAAAATGCGACGATGCTTTATAAACCCCAACTCCCCGCACATCTCGGTGTTCGTCAGAGAGGAGGGGGAGGGGAGAGAGGGGAAGCGGAAATGGAGGGGGCCCTAGGGTCCAAGAAGAACATGCTATGATGCTTTAATAAATTCCTGGTTTTCTCTTCCAGTGCTACTTCCTCCCGCCCCACCCCCCACCCCCGTTCGCTCGCCTTCCAGTCACAAGGCTGCGGCGTGTTCTTAATTAGTAACTGATGCTGTTCTCTGGGTTTCTTGCTATAATTCACCTCAGTTCCGTATTTGGTATTTTGTCCAATTCTCTAACCTCCATGGCCAGACTGCTAGGAGGGTTTTCACATGCTATATTTATTGAATGGGCAATTGAGGCAAACAATGTCTTACTTTTTTCTGAAAAGGGCCAGGTATAGTTACTATTTATAGCATATCCTATTTTATGTGCTTTGTTTGTGTTAATATAGCATGGAAATTTATTTTTCCCTTCATTGATGTTATGTGCTTGGAAAAATTAATAATGTTAGATATGGGTTGCCTGTAGATCTTTCTCTTTTTGTTATTATATGTTGTAGATTTCCATGTTTAACTTCAATTAAAGCCTTGTAAAATCATTTTAGACATTCCATATTTTATTTTTTATGTCACTCTTATGATGTAATCAATTGATCTTCAGTGTTCCCTTCTATTTTTTTGGGGGGGCACTGAAGCTGCAATTGTGTCGGGATGTCTTTGAGTTGTGTTGGGTTCGTGGTCGCTCCCTCTTTGTCTTTGATAATGGTTTTGATGATAACAGAATATTGTGTGTGAGTATTGTGGAAAATACTCATTGATCATTTTGCTGTTATGGAGCTCATTATTGATATCTTGATTTGTAGGTATAAAATGCTTGGTGTTTTCATGAGCATATCTTCTTGGCTCTTCAAGTTCATAAATGGATGCAATTCTAATTTGATGCTCTCATGCATAACATTCAAGTGTGTTTAATGGAGTTTTCAGAATTTCCAAATGCATATCATTTCTGGTAAAATCATGTTTTTATAGATGGTCATAAGGCCCTTGATTTGGATGGATGGCATTGATTGCTTTTGGGTTGAACCGGACTGCCTTTAGGCAGATCCTTTCTTTCCCATTGACAAAAGTGTCGACCCCATGGGTCAACCCCTGGCTCTTTAAGCCTTGGTTCCTGCTTTGTTGTTAAGTGGTCTCTTAATGACAGTCATGGGTTTATCCATGCAAAAATCTGATAATGTTTGGATGTAACTCATGTACATTTCTAGTTGTGTTCTTGAGCTTGAACCAGGTTTATATGATGGGTTTAAGTTTATTTACTGCATGTAGTCTTGATAGTTTTCATATCTTCACTGCATGTTATTCTATTGGCTAAATCATTTTCTCAAATGGGTTGAATCGTTTTGAACTGAATTTTCCTTGAGGAGTGGCTTGATAGGAGATTGATGGATAATGGTGTTTCTATGTATGAACCTACTGGTATAAGAGATTGTCTTTTAATGGGCTATGACAAGTGAGTGTGCTTGTCATTTGATATGTTTTTGATGATGACTGAGTGAATTAATGCAAGAAACAAATAGCTTTCAATCCATTGGATCCTTGGTAAGGTTTAAATTCTGCATTTGATTTATTATTACCTTGATTGGGGTTTGAAAGCTCTGGACTTTAATTCATTGCATATTTTATTTTGCTAAGTCCATGGTCAAGGGTCGACCCCTGGGAGTTATTTTTCTCGCCAATATTTTCCTTTCCCTCTGATCAAACTTGCACCGAGTTCTTCAGATGTGCACTGACCTTTGTTTATACTTGCACTGACTTTATCCTTGTGCTTCACGCCATGTGCACATACCTTCATTTGTGCACCGAGTGTCTTTGTGGTTCACACCATGTGCACAGACCTTCATTTGTGCACATACCTACTTCTTTTATGCACTGACTTTTGTTCATGTGCAACCAGACTTTGCACCGACCCTTTCATTTGTTGGCCTTTGTTGTTTTTAAAACATGCACCGACCTGTTCAATTGTGCACCGACCCAATCTTTGGTGTTTCACATACTTGCACCGACCCAACCTTCTCTTGTGCATTGACCATGAGTTCATATGCACCGACATCATAGAATGCATTGAGTGATTCTAATGTGTTTTAACATGAGATTGAATTTCTAAACTTGCAGGCTCAATTGTATCACATTCACTTGGTTCAAGGTAAGACCTTGTTCTGTTGTTATCAATTGCATTGACTTGAATATGTGTGTTTTTATTAAATGCAGATTCAATCTTGCCCAAAAATTCTCAATGGCAATGGTAAGAATGAGCATCTTGAACTTTGGCTGCTGGTGGATTTTTGGTATGCATTGAATAGAAGTCTTGGTTTTATGCTGACTACATGCTTAAAAATTGGGTTTTCTTATGAATTCATGCATGCTCTTCTTGGCTACCTTGAGGTTATCTTTTGAGCTTTTAGCTTCCCATATGCATGCCATTTAATGTTGTATTTGATGTTTTTAAGACCCCTCATGCATGTCATTTTATTGTTTTTGAATGGGGTTGAATGGTGCTTTATGGGTGTTTAATGTTTTTGGGGTTTCAATTGAGTTTTACAAAGTTTTCTGCTCTATCAGTAAAAGTGTCGACTCACAGAGTTGACACGTATTTAAGGTTATTCTGTCTGCTGCATTGTTTTATATGTCCAGACAGAAAGTGTCGACTCTATGAGTCGACACTTTTCACCTGGGTCTTTGTTTTGTTGAAAACAGAACAGGCTGCAAAAAGTGTCGACCCATAGAGTTGACACTTTTGCCCTGTGTCCTATTTTTGTCAAACGGGACAGAATGCTTTGGAAAAAGTGTCGACTCCAAGAGTCGACACTTTATCTGGTTCGTCCGGATCGTGGTTTCTGGATTGTTTGCTAAATGCCCATTTTGTGATCCGATTACCATGGCTTTTTACCCCAATAGCCTTAGGGTTTCACCTATGGATTGGGTGTGGTTTTGAGAGGGTTTTATCATGGGCAATCATGTCTTTTGTTGTTACTTTCTCTTCTTGTATATGTAGCCACATTCTCCCACGATGGGAGGTATTCCTCTAAGCTAACATTGTTCTATGTGTTACAGGTGAAGGAGGACAAGGGTGATGGTGCCGATCTACTTGGAGGAGGAAGAAGAAGAAGAGGAGGATGCCATTCACAAGCTCAACTCTGCGGATCTGTCCCAGTCTGAAGGCATCTGCTGAAGACTTCTCCCTGGGCATCTCCTACGACCTCGGTTGGCTTCCACTCCGCAAAGAAACGTTCCAACGCACCCTACCACTTCTACGAATGAGCTTCAACACAGATTTGAGGGGGATGTCTTCTTCTCTCATTTCCACTCTTTCATTTGAGAACAGATTGAAAGTTTGGGCGATTATTATATATCCTTTATTGTGTTAAACTCGATATACATCGTGTGTGGGTGGAGTTGCATCTCCGCGTGTGTGATTTTGTTGTGGGGAAAGTTTCCCCGTGTTTGGTTGTGTGTAGACGGAGCTACGTCTCCGTGTGGTCTTGTGTCCGGGGTACGTTCCCCGACCGTGCATGTGTGTATGCTGCAGTGGCAGCGTTTTGAGGCAAGGCCTAGTGCCGTCGTGCGTGTATTTCTGCGGAAGCAGCGTGTGTGTTGTTGGGGTTCATCCCCGTGTTGCTACGTAAGTAGCGTGTAGTGAAGCCACACCGGATTTCGGTGAGGGGTGGACGTAGGGAGCCCGTCGTGGTCCTGAACCACCTAAAAATCTCATGTTTCATGTGATTGCCTGTGTGATTGATCATTTCTTCTATCTCTCTTCATAGGTCCATTAAATAGATTTTTAATTCACTGCATCATCGCACACTGCTACATCCGTTATCTGTGTTGAGCTTAATTCCTTTGATCAGTTGCAATATCTATCCATGTGAGATCTGAAAGTTTGAGAGAACAACTTGATTTGACTTGAGTTTGGGCTAATCAACATAGTTAAGTATATTTCCTCTGTAATTAGTTTGGAAAGTTCTTAAAATCCGCCATCTCGGCAAGGGGACAATTCAACCCCCTTCTTGTCCGCCATCTCTCTGGGCCAACAATTGGTATCAGAGCCCAGTCTCTGATTTTTATTCGCAGACCTCGCGGTCTAGGAGAAAAGATCACCTTATAATGGCTTGCATGAATTTGATTCTCGTCTTTGATGGTTTTGATTATGCTCTCTGGCTTAGAAAATTTTGTGTTTGGATTACCAATATTGATCCGAAACTTATGAATCTAATCACTCTTGGTCCCTACATTCTTCCTAAAAATGAGTTAAGATGGACCGATGAGGATAGGAAAAAGAATTCTGATAATTCTTTTGTCTTGAATGCTCTTAAGGCTGCTGTGGACCCTAATCGATTTTCTTTTGTTTCATCTTGTAGGTCAGCCAAAGAGATCTGGGATGGGCTAAGCGAAGCCCAAGAAGAAAGCCTGAATAGTGTTGATGAGTGTCTCGCGGCAAACAACGGCGATGAACGTCAAAGCGAGGAATGTTCTAAGGTAAATTTCGACTCAGACGAAGAAGATGAACTTAGTTATGATGAGTAGATGAATGCTTATGATGAGTTGTTTGATAGGTATAAAATATTAAAATCTGAAAATAGGAAATTGAAAAAGAAAATTGAGAACTCTTGTGTTGATAATTCTTCATGTGAAAAATGCACTGAACTTGAAAAATCAGTTGAATCTCACATGCATGATATTGATGTTCACAACGAAACAATTGTTTGTTTGAAGAATGAAAATTGTGCTTTAAAGAATGAGATCACTCAATTGGAGAAAATTGAATGTGAGCTAAGAAATAAAATTGAATTGAATTCTATTGATCATGATTTGTACAATGAATTGACTATCAATGATGAACTTGCTAAGGAGAATGAAATGTTGAAGCATTTAAACACAACAATGTCTGAAAAATTGCTTGTCCTTGAAAAGGGAAAATGCATGTCTGTTGACAAATCTGAAAGGTTAAGGGAGCTAAGACATGAAATAGAAAGTTTTAAAAATATGAATGATAAAACTGTTGAATTGGAAGAGGAGTTGTGAAATCTGAGGAGTGATTTGTCCAAGTCTGTCGACTCCAATAAAACCATGAATGTAATGACTAATGAAAAAGTGAGTTTTCAAAAGAATGAACCTGAACATACATCCATGACTGGAAATTCATTTGAAAAACTTCAAAATGAAAAGCTTGCTGGAGAAATAGAAAATCTCAAAGATCAAAATAATGTGCTGATTGAAAAACTCAATTCACTTGAAAAAGGAAAAAGTGTAGTTGTTGATGATTCTGAAAATGTTCATGCTATGGAACAAGAGATTGCAAGTTATAAAACTATTAATTCTCTCTTGAATGATAAACTTGCATTGTGTGAAGGAGAAATTGCTAAGTCTAAATTTCACATTGCATCTTTGGAAAATCAAATTATGAGTGTAAATGAGTCCTTGTCCATGTGTGATAAGGGAATTCAAAAATAGAAAAATATCATTGATTGTCATTGTGTGGATGAAAAACCCTCCACTACTGAGTTTGTTCATGTTTCAAGAAAAAGAAGGAATGTCTTTTGTGACTATTGTGGCAAATTTGATCATGACATGTATGATTGTTCTTTGATAAAATTTGATGATAATGAGGCATTGAAATTGAGAATGGAAATAGATGTTGGTTTTGAAAGTCATGAAAAACCCATAAAGAAAAAATTCTACAATCATTGCTTCTATTGTGGTTTACATGGTCATGTGTTTGAAAACTACTTTACAAAGAAAAATGATGATGAATGGTCTCTCAAAAAGAACTTTTCATGTTATTACTGTGGTGAACATGGACACATGATGAATAATTGTTCTCTAATGAAAAATGATGAAAAATGGTCCATGAAATGAAAATTCTCTTATTGTCATTATTGTGGTAAGAATGGTCATTTGATGGATGATTGTGCCACAATGAGATTTGATGATGATCGTTGTGCTAGGAAATACAAGAATCCATCTGTTCATGCTAGAACTAACCCCTCGGGACCCAAGATGGCTTGGGTACCCAAATCTCCAAAATGAGAATCTATCTTGTAGGGGTACCTTGAGGAGGAAGAATCTGTTGATAAATGAAGATCCTTCAAGGCAAGAGAAATGATGAGCTTTACTGGTAATGAATTTGGTATTGGTTCCTTTTGGATAATTCAACTCAGGTGAGAGTTTGAGTTTTACGAAAAATAGTGTGCTCCTAATTCCAAATCTACTGTCATGTTGTTCTGTCCATGCTTATTAGGTAGCATATTGTGTAAATAAAATCAAATCTAACATTCATCTGAATTCATATTACAATTTGTTGACTTTGGTAGTCATGAAGAAAAATGGCTTTGTTTTTTAATGTCTCTGTCTGTGCTTAATGTCTTTCACACTTTTGCTCATTTTCTATAAATAATGATTCAATTCTTGAATGCTTCAGTTTGAACATAAAATTCTTCACACTTTCAATCACCTTTTTGTAAATAACAGTTCACATGTGCATATATAGTTCACATACGCATTTTCATGCTCATACCATGCATGCCCATGCATACTTTTAGATAGAAATGATTTCCAATCATCCTTCAGTTTACATGCATACACTTGCATATACGTTACATATTTGTGTGCTTGAATGCCATGATTATCCGATATATCAAATGGCGATTGTGGAAGGTTAGATTTTATCCAACTGGAAGCCTTCCCCATGCTTGATGGTGGTCTTCGGACCTACGTTCTCAGCCATGTATCGGTAGTCACCTTGTGTGAAGACTTTACCTTGATGGATGTTTGAGTGTATATATATTATATCACCCTTTTCTTGAAAACATCATATGACTTTTTCCCTTGCTAGATGAAATTACATTGATTTAGACATGTTTGTTACATGGCATATATTAAGGGGGAGATTTTTTATAACCGTGCATACATTTAGGGGGAGATATTACTGTGATTAGACTAATTCATCTTTTACATTCAAAACGACCACCCACCTAAATTGCACCTTTTTGAGATAAATGATTCAATTTAATAAGGATTTCGGTTATTCCTCTCAACACTTTAGAGGACTCTTGAATCTCTACATGGAAATCACATATCTCGTGAGGAAAAAGCTGTTTGCCCCACTAAAAAGTTGTATAAGTGGAACGTGAATCTGAGTAACTAGGAATCCCCCCTGAAACAAAGGAGGAAACTCGTGTCGATAGGAGAAACAAATCCACATCAAAAATAAGTGTGATCCGCCACCGATATCCGGGAAGTGTCCCTGAGACAAAGGATACAACTCATACCGAAAAGTGACAAAATCCATAGTTTAGATAAGTGACGAAACAGAGTAATCAGGAAATACCCCTATGACAAAGGGTATGACTCGCGTCAAAAGGTTAGTCACCTTTTTGTCCGTAATCAAAATTTTGGGGTTATACGTAGCTACCAATATTCGAGCATTGTGTATGAAAGTGTATGGATGATAAGTTCTTTTTAGTGTTCTTTAGAAAATATGGTTATCCATATTGTTTGAAATTCATTGCTTAATCTTCACTTAAACACTTTGAGTTTGATTGTGTGAATGTTCTTTCTGAATCAGTCGTCTTTCATGGTTAATGCAGTACTTCATTTATGTAAGAACGACCTTCTTAGTATTGCACATGTTCATCATATTCAACAATCAATTGCATAATTCTTACACCTATCCCGAAGGGACCTGCTTGAATCTATATTTAATTATGCATGCTTGAGTGCTTGACTGTTCGATCCTTTTTGTTCATATCATACTTCGTTTCATATTGGTGCATCTTTTGATCGTACTGTCCATAATAGTTTAAATAATCCCATTGTCAGTTGGTTTTTGTTCATGACAATAGGGGGAGAATAATGTGCTCTTTAGCATAGCACTTGTATATAGTTTTAGTTAGTCATACAACCAGTGCATAGTTTAGTTATACTTTTTGAACATATCTCAGAATTGAGCATCTGGACATATTTCAAAAATCTTGTATTTTGCACATCAACTTTTATTTTCTTGCTTGGTGCTCATGGTTTGCTTGATTGTTCCTCAAAACCCCCACTTTTTGATAATGCCAAAGGGGGAGAGAATTTTGAGTGACCACAATATATTATCATCATCAAAAAGGGGGAGATGGTTGGGTTCATGGCCGCTCCCTCTTTGTATTTGATAATGGTTTTGATGATAACAATATATTGTGTGTGAGTATTGTGGAAAATACTCATTGATCATTTTGCTGTTATGGAGCTCATTGTTGATATCTTGATTTGTAGGTATAAATTGCTTGGTGTTTTCATGAGCATATCTTCTTGGCTCTTCAAGTTCATAAATGGATGCAATTCTAATTTGATGTTCTCATGCATAACATTCAAGTGTGTTTAATGGAGTTTTCAGAATTTCCAAATTCATATCATTTCTGGTAAAATCATGTTTTTATAGAGGGTCATAAGGCCCTTGATTTGGATGGATGGCATTGATTGCTTTTGGGTTGAACCGGACTGCCTTTAGGCAGATCCTTTCTTTCCCATTGACAAAAGTGTCGACCCCATGGGTCAACCCCTGGCTCTTTAAGCCTTGGTTCCTGCTTTGTTGTTAAGTGGTCTCTTAATGACAGTCATGGGTTTATCCATGCAGAAATCTGATAATGTTTGGATGTAACTCATGTACATTTCTAGTTGTGTTCTTGAGCTTGAACCAGGTTTATATGATGGGTTTAAGTTCATTTACTGCATGTAGTCTTGATAGTTTTCATATCTCCACTGCATGTTATTCTATTGGCTAAATCATTTTATCAAATGGGTTGAATCGTTTTGAACTGAATTTTCCTTGAGGAGTGGCTTGATAGAAGGTTGATGGATAATGGTGTTTCTATGTATGAACCTGCTGGTATGAGAGATTGTCTTTTAATGGGCTATGACAAGTGAGTGTGCTTGTCATTTGATATGTTTTTGATGATGACTGAGTGAATTAATGCAAGAAACAAATAGCTTTCAATCCATTGGATCCTTGGTAAGGTTTAAATTCTGCATTTGATTTATTATTACCTTGATTGGGGTTTGAAAGCTCTGGACTTTAATTCATTGCATATTTTATTTTGCTAAGTCCATGGTCAAGGGTCGACCCCTGGGAGTTATTTTTCTCGCCAATATTTTCCTTTCCCTCTGATCAAACTTGCACCGAGTTCTTCAGATGTGCACTGACCTTTGTTTATACTTGCACTGACTTTGTCCTTGTGCTTCACGCCATGTGCACATACCTTCATTTGTGCACCGAGTGTCTTTGTGGTTCACACCATGTGCACAGACCTTCATTTGTGCACATACCTACTTCTTTTATGCACTGACTTTTGTTCATGTGCAACCAGACTTTGCACCGACCCTTTCATTTGTTGGTCTTTGTTGTTTTTCAAACATGCACCGACCTATTCAATTGTGCACCGACCCAATCTTTGGTGTTTCACATACTTGCACCGACCCAACCTTCTCTTGTGCATTGACCATGAGTTCATATGCACAGACATCATACAATGTATTGAGTGATTCTAATGTGTTTTAACATGAGATTGAATTTCTTAACTTGCAGGATCAATTGTATCACATTCACTTGGTTCAAGGTAATACCTTGTTCTGTTGTTATCAATTGCATTGACTTGAATATGTGTGTTTTTATTAAGTGCAGATTCAATCATGCCCAAAAATTCTCAATGGCAATAGTAAGAATGAGCATCTTGAACTTTGGCTGCTGGTAGATTTTTGGTATACATTGAATAGAAGTCTTGGTTTTATGCTGACTGCATGCTTGGAAATTGGGTTTTCTTATGAATTCATGCATGCTCTTCTTGGCTACCTTGAGGTTATCTTTTTATCTTTTAGCTTCCCATATGCATGCCATTTAATATTTTATTTGATGTTTTTTAGACCCCTCATGCATGTCATTTTATTATTTTTGAATGGGGTTGAATGGTGCTTTATGGGTGTTTAATGTTTTTGGGATTTCAATTGAGTTTTACAAAGTTTTCTGCTCTGTCAGTAAAAGTGTCGACTCACAGAGTCGACACTTATTTAAGGTTATTCTGTCTGCTGCATTGTTTTATATGTCCAGACAGAAAGTGTCGACTCTATGAGTCGACACTTTTCGCCTGGGTCTTTGTTTTGTTGAAAACCGAACAGGCTGCAAAAAGTGTCGACCCATAGAGTCGACACTTTTGCCCTGTGTCCTATTTTTGTCAAACAGGATAGAATGCTTTGGAAAAAGTGTCGACTCCAAGAGTCGACACTTTGTCTGGTTCGTCCGGATCGTGGTTTTCGGATTGTTTACGAAATGCCCATTTTGTGATCCGATTGCCATGGCTTTTTACCCCAATATGCTTAGGGTTTCACCTATGGATTGGGTGTGGTTTTGAGAGGGTTTTAGCATGGGCAATCATGTTTTTGTTGTTGCTTTCTCTTCTTGTATATGTAGCATCATTCTCCCACGATGGGAGGTATTCCTCTAAGCTAACATCGTTCTATCTGTTGCAGGTGAAGGGGGACGAGGGTGAGGGCGCCGATCTACTTGGAGGAGGAAGAAGAAGAGGAGGATGCCTTCCACAAGCTCAACTATGCGGATCTATCCCAGTCTGAAGGCATCTGCTGAAGACTTCTCCCTGGGCGTCTCCTACGACCTCGGTTGGCTTCCACTCCGCGAAGAAACGTTCCAGCGCACCCTACCACTTCTACGAACGAGCTTCAACGCAAATTTGAGGGGGATCTCTTCTTCTCTAATTTTCACTCTTTCATTTGAGAATAGATTGAAAGTTTGGGTGATTATTGTATATCCTTTATTGTGTTAAACTCGATATATATCGTGTGTGGGCGGAGTTGCATCTCCGCGTGTGTGGTTTTATTGTGCGGAAAGTTTCCCCATGTTTGGTTGTGTGTAGACGGAGCTACGTCTTCGTGTGGTCTTGTGTTCAGGGTACGTTCCCCGACCGTGCATATGTGTGTGCTGTAGTGGCAGCGTTTTGAGGCAAGGCCTCGTGCCATCGTGCGTGTATTATTGCGGAAGCAGCGTGTGTGTTGTTGGGGTTCGTCCCCATGTTGCTACGTAAGTAGCGTGTAGTGAAGCCACACCAGGTTTCGGTGAGGGGTGGACGTAGGGATTCCGTCGTGATCCTGAAGCACCTAAAAATCTCATGTTCCGTGTGATTGCCTGTCTGATTGATCATTTCTTCTATCTCCCTTCACAAGTCCATTAAATAGATTTTTAATTCACTACATCATCGCACACTGCTACCTCCGTTATCTATGTTGAGCTTAATTCCTTTGATCAGTTGCAATATCTATCCGTGTGAGATCTGAAACTTTGAGAGAACAACTTGATCTGACTTGAGTTTGGGCTAATCAACATAGTTAAGTATATTTCCTCTGTAATTAGTTTGGAAAGTTCTTAAAATCCGCCATCTCGGCAAGGGGACAATTCAACCCCCCTTCTTGTCTGCCATCTCTCTGGGCCAACAAGTTGTATAAGTATATATTGGTTTTTGACAGTACTCATGTGTTCGGTAGGTGCATCTTCTCATGTCCAACAGTTGCTTTGTCTCCATTATTAGCAGATAAATTGGTAAACTCGCCTTCCTAAAAAATGTTTGCTTGTTTAGCTTAGTTTGATTTCTCTTATATGTTCGGAATACATCCTTTTGTGCTTTTAGAGAAATTTTACATGATACAGTGATTTTCTTACCTTTTTTGGGGGGGAGGCGGGCGGTGTAGTTTTGGACATTAGCGCACATACTTTAAGCTGGTCCTTCTTTGAGAGGAAGAAGATTTGAAAGCATCTCAAGGATCTGAAGCAAGCAAACATAGCAGATACAATGGTAATTGATGCAAACTCTATCCTTGTTCCATAAGATGGTAATCTCTTTGCTTTCTATATCATGATTAGCAGGTAGTGGTGATTCAAGCTGTTCATGACGCAACAGAACTTTGTGACTGATGTCAGAAAGATTATTCCCACACACGTCTTGAGGCATTTGAGAAGCAAAAAGGGCCTAGTATCTTCCTTCCCTTTCACATTGCCATTAAATACATTGTTATGTTTTCCATCCTTATCAGGATCAGGAGAAGTACCCAGACAGTCAATAGTGTAAACTTTCATCAGAATAGGTGCATTTTCAAGCTCATTATTATTCGTTTCCTGTATATGAAAAGATTATGGTATGACTTCCTCTAAATTAATGGCAACACCAGTGCCAAAAACACTCGTCTCCATACTGTTGGTGATCATGTGGTTTGACAGGACATTTAAAAAAAGAAATTGCCCACGCTCAGTGACTTAAGTTCTCCATCCATGCAATTGCTACTTTTTGTTGCCTTGATGGGAGTGATTCCAGATATAACTCACTTCCTTCCCTGGATCTTTCCTCTGCAACTGCCTTTGTTTCAAATGAAAGCCCATCCAACACACTTTGGTCCACCTCAGCACACATTTCATTCACAGGGTAATGTAGAGAAGATGTTGTGCTTAAAAAAGAAGTAGAACCCCGTCCATCATCGGTGGGTTCAACAGGTAATGTATCTTCTTTCATGTTTGAAGTATATGTGGATACACTAGGACCCTATAACTGCCTACCGTTCTCCAATTACACCACCACATTCACCGCACCTATTCTTTGGATTTCTTTGTTATGTAAGAGATCAGGAAACTTCAAGTCTTCATCTGAAACAGACACCCAATGGACTTCAATACTATATGTCTGGCTAATAGTGTCCATGAGAGCATCTCAAGCAGAAGGTGCAGCAGGGTCCTCTTAGTCCAAGGTAAGGTGATCTACATGTGTATTCCCTTGAACTTGCATTAAATTTTCTTTCATTTCTGTTGAGTTCCTCTAGAGATGTTGAACTCTGAATCCCAGACAGCATGTCAGGTGGTGAAATCACATTTCCCCTCGTAGGGATTTCCACACAGCGCTGGCTCAATAGTTTTCTGTTATTCTGCTTAAGTTTTTTTTTTATCAGTTTTCTTAGAAACAATAGCATGTGTGTCACTGGGCTTGATTTGAAAATGTGTTTCTCTGACAACGATATGATGGCCGCCATCACCTGCATATTCCCTTGAACTTGCATTAATTTCATTTGCACAGAACAATTGATCAAAGTTCAGAACAGACATACTTGTTTTGTTGACGATTCTTGCTGTCTAATTAGTATTCTGTCTTCTTGCGACAATTTAGGTTTGTGGGTAACATTCATCTGCAAGTGACTAAAGCCCTTCTTCAGGAGGTGTTCCAGAGCACTGGTCCAGTTGAAGGTTGTAAACTCATAAGGAAGGAGAAGGTTGGTTTTATATCTATTTGGATTTTTTTCCTCTTTAGTTGTACCACTCCCCAAGAGTTCCCTTGCACTTTGTCTGTCCAATGTACTGTTGCCACATTTACTCCGTGGGTTTCATTTTTTTGTCTATCCTGGTTTGCCTATAGATAGGATGTCATTGTCTCCTATGTAGTCAGAAGTGAGGGGGACTTGAGGCCACCAAGGGGTTCCCCAGCTTTCAATGATTAAGATTTTTATAGCTGGTGGTTCTTTTTGACATTTCTTTTCACATCAGCAAGTCATTCTCAAAACATGCAAAAAAAAGACTAGAACGTTTTGCTTGAGGCAAAATCGTTACCTTCTTCTTGTGTAATACTTCATAAGAAAATGTCCCATATATTTCTTATTTGAAAAGCAATGCTTTGGTTCTTGGCATTATTCCAGAAGAAATGCATATTAAACCACAGGACAAATGGGCTGGAATATTTCTAGACCTGCGTTGGATCAAAGCAGACCTTGTTATGGCCTTTTAGATTGACTTAAGTTTCCTAAACCAATGACCTGTAGTAGAATATACTTACAAAACGTGATGTGTATTTATTATCTTAAAATGGCAATTGCATGTCATGTGTATTTCATTATTTCATAAAAAAAATCGAAGGCATTGTCTTAGTGGAAAACATGTAAATCTATAGTACAAAAAATGACTGGAATGTTTCTAAAACAATTTTAAATTAAAGCATTTTTATGTCATTTAAATTAAATAAAAAATTGTGTGATATTGTCAATTGTTACAGTTGCTCATTTTTGTGCAGGTTACTTTGAAATCAAAATCTTTGTCAACAGTACTAACTGTTACAAATACAGATAGCAAGCCTTTTGCTTTCAGTAGTGCACTGCATACTTACTTCCGTGTAAGAATACCAAAAATAATTTCTCCTGAGTGGCCATTTAGTATCTGTATGTCTTTCTCATAAAAATATATATCAAGGTTCTATTTGACACTCTTCAGCATATTTGCAACAGGGTGCCATTAAGGATGTATCAGTAAAAGGTCTAAAAGGGCGCAAGACTCTGAACAAGGATCCTGACCCATCGAACCCTTCAGAGGGTGTGGAAGAGAGGTCTGTCTTGTCATTCATAATATGTGCTTTTGTGATATCTTTCTATCAGAAATATGTTTGTTATGCTTTTTAATGAGAGATGACTTTTGAGTGAGTTGTTTCTTAGCATTCGTTGTTATTCAGGGACGTCATCACTTTTCCTGGATTTGTCGACTGCATTTACCTTGATGCACCTGGTGAGCTACATCTCGACAATGGATTGAGTGACACCATAATCATCTCAAACAAAAGGTATGAGTTGGTACTCATGAATCAATTTCTGCTTTTTATTTCTGCGTGCATGTTTTTATTTAAGTTTGTTTCACAAACTTTTTTTTCTGTTCCTGCAGTTGGTCAGATGTTGTCTTGTGGAACCCATACTTGCAGATGGAACATTGCTACATAGATTTTGTCTTCAGTCACTGATTTCTTGAAATAGACCTGAGAAAGTGTTTCTTCTCAATTGTGAAGGTATTCCATCAATTTCTAAAACTACTTACCCTATGTAGTTAATTAAAATATCAGGTTTTATAGAGTCAATTAAGATATGAGGTTGGGATAGTGCAGTGATGTGATGCAAGTGGTCTACAGGTCCAGCTCTTGTTTTTGAAGGTGAGGAAGCAATGATAGCAGCTATATCTCAGAATCCAATGACCTTTAAGGTGTGAATAGTTTTCAATTAATTGATCTGATATTTGAAGTACCTATAGTCTTGATGATTTTATGTTTATTTGTTAAAGGAAGTTATCAGTTGGATGATTTGCTTCCTTTATGATATTGTATAGATGGATGGTTAGTAATGATGAATGGCTTCTTATAATCATTAATGGACATTCTGCTCTTCATTAATTCCATCAAACCTTCATTGTCAATTGCATGACTGAAAGTGAAATACCTTTTCAATTGTCATATTGAGTATCGAAAGTGAAATCTTAATTCTTTGATATTATGCTTTAGTGTGCATTAATTATTTGTAAATCTCTCAAACAGAGAGCCTTGCCCTGGCCTTAAAGAGCTTGGGTTATTGCTTGCTCATCTTCCTCCAATTGGCTTAGTTCAATGATTTCTCCTTTTTTCCTTGGGAACATGGGAATCATCCATGTTCACTGCTCCTTTTGTTGCAATACTGCTTCTTCAAAAATGCAGCAGAGAAACTTGAAGCCCATACCTGAGGGTCAGGTGCAGCAACCGGAGCAGAATCCATAATGCAGCCTTTAATCCTCCCCATCAATGATGGATCCTACTTCTGAAAATTCTCAAGAACAACTCCATATATTATCCAGCATGTATTGTTGAAAGTATGAAAAATTAAATTCTTCCC
The DNA here is from genome assembly GCA_022559845.1 of Amorphophallus konjac. NCBI lineage: Eukaryota > Viridiplantae > Streptophyta > Magnoliopsida > Alismatales > Araceae > Amorphophallus > Amorphophallus konjac. The sequence goes on from JAHNEJ010002310.1 coordinate 257,120, forward strand.
TTACTCTGACACACAATCAGCAAGATGTTTTGCGAGCAAGTTAGATTTTGCTTAGCTTTTCCCCCATCCTTATAGCTCAGAATGTCTGTCATAGGAAGTGTGAAGGTAATTACATTGAACCCTCTTAATGTGTACCCATCTGCATATGTCTTGAGATGCTTCTGCCTCACCCCCAATCACCCTAGCAAAACAACCATTGCCTAAGATCGAATAGCAAAGCAATCTAGATTTTCTGATGCCCCATAACTACTTGACTTTGGGAGGTGCCAGCTGTACATAACATCCTCTGAGGATGAAAATTACACTGCTTCACAACAAACTGAACTAGTGGTTTAATATACAACATGTGTATAAATCTTTGTCTGCTCTGCCTTGATCTTTTAGATAGTCATTGGCAAAGGATAACAACCTGTGTATAAATCTGGATCTCCATATACCCAAGAATGCGATGTACTTGTGGTCAAGTTGATCCTGTGAACTCAAGGCAGAAAACCAAGAGGGCTGAAAAGAAGCCTCTCCAAATGGGAGCAGCAGATTTGACAAATTAGCTTCTTTTCTTCATGGTTGTTATCAATCTCCTTGTCAAAAACCCGTCGAACAAGATTAGCATGAGCAATATCATAATAGCCACCGTGCAAAACCCATTTCAATAGATAACCAATATACTCTACCCAGTGCCCGAAAATTGAAGATAGAAACTCAAAACTTGATGTAATCACCCTTTCCACCTGCCAGGGTACAGTTTCCTCAGTAAGCTTTTGCTTGGACATATAGAAACTCATGCAGCTTTGAACATCCTTGGCAAGTTTTTGTCTCAATCCAACATCCTCATCTTCTAGCAGCTGGATGCATGTGAACGACACATCAAGTACCCTGCAACCATACAAACTGGTCAATGCATTTTGTACATCATCTCGCCTCCTTCCAACTGGTCACTTCTGAAAGAACCATTGGTGTTCTTCTCTTCTGCATGTAACTGATTGATGTAAACAAAGCTTCCAAACAGTCTAAATCTCCTAATACATAGACTCATGCAGCACATAAGAATTTCCCAGGCCTTGCTACGTTTCACGAAACTTGCCAAGGCCACTAGCCTTTCCCAAAATGAAACTACGGAATTGCAATCCATTGCACCAATATGGATAGTATGTCGGTCATCAAGATGCCTTTGATTGACAAAGTGCTGCGAGTTCAATGAGAAGATATTCCTTAAGATATAGTAAATGCATTTTGGATTCTCTTCAATGCCTAACAGTTTCACCAGCAAGAGCTGTAGATTTTCCATAGCCCAAAGATGAACAGCAATGCTAACATCATTTGAGTTGGTGGTTTCCATGAACTAAAGAAGCAATTTAAGCATCACAAGTCGAACTTCATGAGAGGAATCAGAAATACAGAGGCTTATCCTTCCTTGCAATCTAGCTAAGTTACTCCCCTAAGACTTTTCCTGCAGTTCAACTGTTACACCTTTCGTCTTGTGCATCTGACAAGAATTAGAATCAGATGTTGTTTGCATTTTGTAGGGGGAGATTTTCAGAAGCTTTGTTAACTCCAAAAAATAGCTGAAAAAGGATGTAGCTGCTTGCTTCTGGACTTCCACTACAGTTGGATCATAGAATGCCAATCCACCAGTTTTTTCTCCGTCCAAGCATTCTGAAGATAACTTGAGTAGCAGGGTTTGTATGTTAACACCAATGTTGCTTTTGCACATTCTTGCAATATCAAGCATGCGGTCTAAAACCCGTAAATATGAACTGATAAGTGTGGGACAAGGACGTAATTTGAAACTACCAATCCATGAACACTTCTGAAAAATTTGAATCAAGTCACCAAGTATTAGATCTTTCTTAGAAATGTCATTTAAATTCTTACAGTTGATAACTTGATATCAAGAAGTGAATTTAGTTGGACCAATATTCCATGGATTGCATTGAATGAAATACTACAAGAAGTCACAGTTTCACAATCACTATTTTCATTTAGTGAACTTGAAATATAAGATCCAAATTCTATCCTCTATCATACTGCTTCCACAAGGCAACCCCTGGGCAACCCCTCTAATCACAGCAGGCAGTTTCTCATTTGATACCAACCCCAATTTGTTGTCTTTCTGCAGGATCTTTGTCTTGTGAGGGACAAGATCCTTTGTGAAGACAGGCATGATAGGTAGAAATGATCATAAATTTATGGTCAATACTGATTGGTGTCAAGTACTTTGTGAAGCAGGAGCATAGGGGTTTCCAGGTTCAAATGATAAACCCAATTTATAATTTATAGTGTACCTCTTAGTAGGCATTCATTTATCTAATTTATAGTGTACCTCTATTTTAGCATGGAATTGGTTCATGAACCTGATCATTCTTGATGACCTTTTAACTACTTGCTTTGTTACTTCACATGTAATATGGATTTAGATGTTGCTGAGATGTGTATAAATTTGTTTCAACATAGCTACAGTTTCAGGGACAAGTGTTGCATGTATCCTTATTATTTCTCTCAAATTCATCTCACATTAAGAGAGCAAATATTTCATGTTTGTGAAATGCAATATTTAATTACTATTTATAGAAGCAACGCATGTGCACTATTATAGGTGATGAGAGCACAAATACTAATAGGATTTTTTTTTAAAAAAAAGATAACATATTCCTACATTTTTTATTAATTGACATTAAATCATTTTTCTACGTTTCCTAAAAGGCGATGTTAATACTTTTTCATACGTTTCTTTTACTACATAATAAAAGGCAATACTTACATTTTTAGAAGTGTAGGTATAGCCAATTATATGCGTGTGTATATATATTTTTAACCTACGCTCTTGCTGGAGTATTCCTACGCTTTCAAAGCGTAGATATAGGTCAATATCTACCTATGCTTTTTGCTAGACTATTCCTACGCTTTCAAAGCATAGGTATAGGTCGATATCTACCTACGCTTTTTGCTAGACTATTCCTACGCTTTGAAAACGTAGGGATAGGTCGAACTATACCTATGTTTCATAGAAAGGTAGGTATAACCTATAGTCACGCGAGCAAGCGCCATGCTTTGAAAGCGTGGCAAGCAAACGTGGGTAAAGGCTTTACCTACGTTTTTTGGACCTATACCTACATTTTTTAAACGTAGGTAAAGGCTAATTTTCTTGTAGTGTCAAAAGGTACGTCCCCGATCCATTCCACGTTATAAGCTATGACAACTTGGAGATTGAAAATGATTTGACGTATGAGTAAAAGCTAATCAAAATAATTGAACAAGAAGTCCGTCAACTTCGGAATAAAACCATTCCCATGGTCAAAGTCCAATGGAGTAAATCTTAGCCATACGAGGCGACATGGGAAACGAAAGAAGTTATGCGCAAAAGATTTCCAGAGATATTTGAATGTAAGTACACTCTACTTAACAATTACATATATTGAATTTGGGGACCAAATTCTTTTTAAGTGGGGGAGGGTGTAACGCCCGAAAATTTTCTAAGAATTTCTAGAATGAAATATAATTATTAAACATTTAAAGAGGTTTTAATGGGCTATTAAAAGAATTTTGGGCTAATTAAATCAATCTAAAAGCCTTATATTAACCAAAGGGCTAAGCCCAACTTAAATAGGCCCAAAGACCCAATTCTAAGACCTTTAGACCCAAGTCCATTAATAGAAACGAAAATTGGATAATTTACGTGTTTAAAATATGATATATACACCAATTCGGAGGTAAATAAGAGATAATAAGAAAATACGAATATTTTGGATTTAACGTCAAATGATGATCTATCGCGAGACCGCCATTTCATTTTAGCGGTCCAGACATGGACGCTAATTCATTCCGATTCCGTAAGTGGAAGAAGCATAGAAAGCTTGGATCTTTGGCATCCAAATCCCCATGGATCGAAGTGTGTAGACACGTAAACATGTTTGGGACTCTTGGGGATCGATCCTACCCGTAATTAGGACTCCCAACTCGATCAAATCCTCAGCCCTAACTCAAAACCCTATAAATAGACCTTAACTTCGACCCATGTGAACCCTAATGTTGACTCGCGTAATTCGAAGGTAAGGAGACATCTTCTCAGGTTAATTCTTTAAAATAACTTGTTCCCCTTAGTTTTATCTAACTCCCCTCAAAATCTCGTGCCAGGAGGACATGACGTTGGAGAGTTAGAAGCCCTACAAATTGTTGGTTCGCTATAGTGCACACAGGAACCAGTGTGACCGTCCAGCAAAGACCTAGAGATTGGATGCCCTAATCGAGGTATTTAGAAGTTAATCCTTTAGAACTTATTGTTCCCCTTCATATCTTCTACCTACCCACCAAATTTCACGGTTCTCGGTCAAGTGGTTGAGGGGAACGAGGGACGAGGAGTTGTTGGTTTAGCACAGGACGTACAGAAACTAGGGTCGACTTCCAGTCAAAAATTCAAAGTCGAGGGATCGAATCAAAGGTAGGTTTTCTCATGAAAAGGTTAAATTTATATGTTAGGAACAAAAGTCCTCTATTACCTCGTGATTTCATGCACTGTACTAGGAGTATTTAATATTTTATTTCAAGTGCACATCTGGGTTATTACAGCATGCATGAATCCTACCCTTTAATGAGAAATTGATAAGTTTTGGCTTAATTTATGTAAACCATGCATCTCCATACATTTCTTATGTTCTATCATGCATTATCCCTCTGCTGAGCATGGATTTCATTTATCTATTACCCAAAAATATGACTTATATGACCTATTTTACTTCTGTCTGTTACAGAACAAAAACGGTCTCTACCAGACCGCCATAATCATTTAGCATTCCTACGATAGACTGCAACCACCATCATGCGGTCCTCCTGTGACCACCATTATCTTTCTGATTTCTGTTGCCTGTTAACTCTAAATAGATTGCAGATTGACCCTATGAACTATATGATAAACCTAGGTACATAGGTTTTATTCCTAGTTTTAACTTCATATTCGTAATATTGGTTATGTTGTGCATCATCCCTGATAGATTGCATGTCTTACATGGGTTAAATTCTTATTTTAGCTTATGCTACTTTCATGCCAAAACAAATACTTTTGTAGTAATGATCACATTTTCACATACTCGTTTTGATTTGATCACTGTTTTACCACGATCCTTTCTCATCTATAGTCTTTTCTTAAGTACATGGTGCGTACCCTGGTGCGTGGCCATTAGATACACTTTTGCACATATAAGCACACCTCTTGGACTTGTGATCCTCTCCGTTGGTGATCTGGTTTCAAGGCCTCCATAAGTCTCTGCGAGCGTGGGATTCCCACTAGGATGCCGAGCTGGTTGTACCCTCAAAGTCAAATTATTTAGAAAGCACTCACATGACCGATGTTTTTTTGAGTCCTGGCTAGTAGTGGCCATCACGGAGACCGCAAATGTCAATTAGCGGCCCTTCCCCTGATCGCTATTTACCCAAAGGTTTCCCTACGTCGACACTTCTTTCTTCATGCGTCGACTCTATCCAAGTTACGGCCATACCATGACCGCCACTGTTAAGTTGCGGCCAGGCCGGTGACCGCTAATTTAAGAAACGGCCCAGACTAGATCGTTTCCTGTCTCTGAGTTATTTAACCCAGGGTTTGACCCAAGGGTTGATTTTCCTATGTTCCTAGATGATCCATTGATTATCTCGAACCTAATACCTTATTCAAAAGCTATGTAATGAATTATGAAAGTTAAAAGAACATGCAGTTGTGTTGCCGAATTCTTTCCGTGGCATGACCTTGTCTTAAATCATTCTTTGAATTCTCATGTTCAAAATTGGTGCATTCTTACCTTGATATCATGAAACTATAGTTTGAACTTGTACACTATTGGCCTACTTTATTGATATTTCTCGTGGAAGTAGCTTGATTTATATCTTGAAGATGTAGTTCGGGCACTGATTGTGTCCAAGGGCTCCATGCTAGCCCCCTCGGCTGATTTTCAGAAACATGCTAAAAATCATGGGATACGATGATACTGGCGTCGCATTGCGCTGGGAGTACTTTTTTTATAGACGAATGAAAACCACGAGGCTATACATGAAATTATACATTCTTGAGACATGACTTTCTAGTGCATGACCTTCATGGTTATGAAAAGTACATTCTCGATACATGCTAGTTCATTCTTGTTATATGAAAGGCCACTATATATTCTTGAATGATTATCCTCTCAATCTATATCAGAAATCGCATATCTTCATAGTCACATCTTGTTACTTGCGTTGTTACTATGGTTTTGTTCGCATGTTTCATCATATGCATTTATCTTATTTCCTAGAGCAAAATGTTAAATACTTAAACATTGCCTTCATGTTGATACGAAGATACCTACTGGACAAGTGTGCTCATTCTCTACTTTTCCAATCTTTTCAGGACATTCTAGTGGGGATTCGGACTACTCAAGTGACGAGTCCGAGAGTGATTAAAGATCGAGAGAAGACTTAGTAGAGTCATGAGTCAAGATGAGTCTATGTAATTTACCATTTATTTGAGTCTAGTAAAAAGAGTCCATTATCAATGTTCTTTAGATATTATTCAATAAAGTGAAGTTTTGAGTATATTATCTTGTGCATTCCCTTTTATGTGTGAATGTGTTGGCGCTCTGATTATATTGTTCGCTTGCGGCATATTAGTCGGCTGTTCACGTTCCCGAATATCTTTCGCTGTACTTATATCTCGGGGCGTGACAACCCTCAATTCAATGATCACGACTAGAATTTGCCATATACCTGCTGACTACTCCCACGGCTTGAGCTATGTTAGGCCTTGTGTATACCATGGCAAACATAAGGCTCCCTACCGCAGATGAATATGGTACCTGAGACATATTTATCCTTTCTATTTCTGTGCTGGGACACTGATCAGAGGATAACTTCAAGTGAATAGGAAATGGAGTACTGTAACATCCTGAATTTTTTTAGGATTTTTCGAGAATAAAATAGAATTATTAAGTATTTAAAAGGGTTAATGGGCTAATTAAATGAATTATGGGTAATTAACTTTATTTGAAGGCCCTATATTAACCAAATAAATAAGCCCACTTCAATTGGGCCCATAGATCAATTTTTAAGCCCTTTAGGCCGAAAGCCCCTTCTAGAGACGTAATTAGGGCTATTTTTGGATTTAAAATGGATAAATATACTAATTAGGGGATAAATAATAGATAAATAGGCAAATCTGAATTTTTTGGATTAAATGCTAGAAGGCGGTCTATCGCAAGACCGCTTTCTGATGAAGGCAGTTCAGCCATGACCGCGTTTAGCTTCTGTGAATGGAACCCAGAAATCTTCGAGAAACTTGGATAATTACGTCTCCAAATGCCGTGGTTCGAAGTGATCTGGCATGGAAATCTATCTAGGACTCCTAGGGATCGATTCTACTCTAAATTAGGACTCTAATTTGATCTAATCTCTTAGTCCTAGGCCAAATCCTATAAATAGGGCTTAGAATAGACCTGCGCGAACCCTCGTTTTGGCTTGCGTGGTTCGACGGTAAGATGATGTTATTTCATGTCAGTCTTTTAGAAATTTTTGTTTCCTTTAGTGTTGTCTAACTCCCCTCCAAATTTCATGTTAGGAGATCAAGCATCCGGAGAGGTAGAACGTCCGAAAGTAGCTGTTTCTCTGTAGAACACACAGGAAAAAGCATGTTCATCCGACAAAGACCCGAGGGTTAGGGACCTTAGCAGAGGTAAATTCATATCCAACCTTTAGAGTTAATTATTCCCATTTATGTCTTCTAATCACCCTCCAAATCTCATGAAATAAGGTCAAGAGGTTAAGGAGTTAGAAGGTCGAGAAGTTCCTGTTTCTACGCAGGATGCGCAGGAACAAGCACCGTCTTCCAGTGAGAAATTCTCTATCTAGGGATCAAACCAGAGGTATGTTATCTTATGATGACTTAAACAACATGGTAGGACTAAAAGCCTTCTATTCCCTCTTGATTTCATGCACTATACATGTCGTATTTCATGTTTTCCCCGGACTGCGCATTTGAGTTACCACTGCATGCATGTCCTTGCAACCTAATAGAAATTTATTAACTTTGGCCAAATCCATGCATTCCCATGCATCAATTCCGTTCTATCATGCTTTATCTTTCAGTATCATGGGTTTTTCATGCAATAAATGCCCTTAGATATGCCTTGCACGTTATATATTATCTTCTGTCAGGCAGACAGAAGGCGGTCCCCCAGAGACCGCTACTATTATGCGGCGGTCGCTCCGTGACCGCTACTTCAAGAGGCGGCCTTCCTTTGACTGCCACCTACTTTCTGATTGTTGTTCACCCTAAACAGCCGACAGATCACCCCTTTTTGGTTCATGATTATACTATCCCGCATGCTATAATTTATTCAAAGTCTATTAGGATATGTTTCCTATTATATTATGAGTTCCAAGGTTTTGTTTTATGACACACTATGTTTTGGGAACTTATTTTAATCTTATGCTAATTTCATGCCAAAATCATATAGTCTTGTACTAAAGATATTTTTCTATGTTTTGTGGAACCGCTACATTGGTATTGTGATCATTATTTTACATATTTCACTCTCATTGCCTGTCTTTCTTGGTTAAGTACATAGCATATATTCCGGTACATTGCTATTAGATACACACACACTTGATAGGCACATCTCTTGGACTTGAGACCCTCTCCGTCAGATATTCCTTCCGCCGGATTAGGTGATCATGTTTCAAGGCCTCCGTAAGTCTCCGCGAGATTGGGATTCTCACTAGGACGCTGAGCTGGTTGTACCTTTAAAACCCAATGGTCTAGATAGCACTTGAGTTTTCTGCATTTTTTGCGCTCTGTCTTGATTGCAGCCATCCCCTGACCGCCACCTTCAGGTTGCGACCTGGCCATGACCGCCTTCAGGTTCAGCTTGCTTGAGTCGACCCAGCTTGTCCTTTGGAGTCGACGCCGCCAGATTGTGATCTTCACAGACTGTCTTCTCATAAAGGGGGTCTCCTGATAACCGTCTTCTGCTGTCTTGTGCCCAACCCGGGGTTTGACCCAAGGGTTGTGTCTATTCTGTTCCTAGATGGTCCTTTGATTATCTGGAACCCAACACCTTCTTCACAAATATATTAATGAATTATGGAACTATGGAAATGTACCGTTATGCTATCGGATTTCTCCCGTAGCATGACTGTGTCAATAATTGATCATTGAACTCACATGTTCATATTTGGTGCGTTCTTACCTTGATATTGTTGTCAAGAACTATTGTTGGAACCTTACATTATTCGCCTACGTTTATATTTCTCGTGGAAGTAGCTTGATTTATAACTTGAAGATGCAAGGGCGGGCACGGATGGTGTCCAAGGGCTCGACGTTAGCCCCCTCGGCGGATGGCCAGAAACATACTGTAAACCATGGGTATGTTGAACACTGGTGTCGCATTACGCCGAGAGTACTTTTTTTTTAAACGGGTGAAATCCATGAATTCTCATGAAATTTCATTATTACATTCTCGTTACATGACTTTCTAGAACATAGCCTTTATAATTATGAAAAGTACATTCTCGTTTCATTCTAGTACATTCTTGTTACATGTAAGGTCAAACTTATATCTCTGTTCCAATCTTGCTTCATCATGTTCACATGTCTTGTTCATACCTTGTTATTAATGTTACTTTGGTTTTATTACGTGTTTTATTGCACTTTACATTATTACCTTTCATAGAAATAAAATGTTAATTACTTAAATTATACCTTCATGTTGATACGAAGATATCTACTCGGCAAGTGTGCTCATTCCCTACTTTTTTTAATCTTTTCAAAAAAACTCTAGTGGATCGGATTCGGATTACCCTAGTGACGGATCCGAGGGTGAGAGCGAGTGAAGATCAAGAGAAGCCTAGATAGTTTAAGAGTCATGAGTCATATTGTAATTAGATGCCTTCACTGTAATAGGCAGTGAAGTTGATCATGTTATGTAATTTTTCCCTTTTCTTGAGTCTAGAGTTTAAAGAGTCATGTCGTCTATAAACTTGATTATTATTATTTAATAAAGTTAAAATTTTGAGTACATTACATTCTGTTCACTCTTCTTATATGTGAATGATTAGCGCTCTGATTGTCTTGCTAGCTTGAGGCGTATTGCCGACTGTTCACGTTCCCGAGATAATTCCGCTGCATATCTCGGGGCGTGACAGTTAAGTTGGTATCAGGGCCTAGGCATAAGTAAATCTCAGGAAAAAGTCATGTCATAGGCTAAGTCCAAGGATTAAGGACCCACACCTGTGAACTAGGAAAGAAATTTCCAAACCCACGTGAGGATTGGGTAGAGCCCGGGATGAGCTAGTTTTCTAGAAATTAATCTCTAGGTTAATCTCCATAGATTTCATAGAAAATAACTAATTGTTTATTTTCTCAGGCACCTTACTTACACAGTGGCCGCGAATCGTGCAAATTGGGAAGCTATTCAACATAAGTTCCTTGAACTTTTGGGAGGAGTTCCTTGAACTCTTTTGTGAGAAGTATTTCTCAGAACATGTCCACGAAAGGAAGGCTGTGGAATTCGCCTCCCTACGGCAAGGGATGATGTCCGTGGCGGAGTATGAGATTCAATTTTCTCGTCTGGCCACTTATGCTTTACACCTTGTGGCTACGAAGCTCCTTAAAGTTAATCACTTCATGGATGGTCTAAGGCCATTTTTTGTCAAACAACTCGGCCCACAAAACATCCGGACCTATACCGAGATGGTCCACCGAGCCCACCCATGCGAGAGGACCTTGGAAAAGGTTGAGAAGTTCACAAGTAGGGGTGAAGACTCGAGCCATAAGTGGGAGAAGAGAGGAAGGGAAGAAGACAAGTTTAGCATCACGGGGTCCTACAAACCCATGATAACAGGAAGATGTTCCGTAATGGGAATGGCATCAACAACAACAACAAAAATAAGAAGGTTAAAGAGGAAGAGAAGCAAGTCGTGAAGACTTGCATGTTCTATGAGAAGTTCAGTCATTTGACCGAAGAATGCTAGAAGCGTCTTGACGCTTGCTTATGATATAGAAGCCTGGAGCATCACATGCCCGATTGCCCCCTCATGAAAGGGCAATCTTCTAATGGTGAGCGCAGGCAGCAGGCTTGTCTTAATGCCGTGTTGGATGAGGAAACACCCAAGGATGATGGATTAATGGAAGGTATTGTTCAAATATATTCCCATTCTGCTTTTGTACTCCTTGATACCGGTGTTTCTCATTCTTTTATATCTACTACTTTTGTAAAAACTTTACCAGTTTCACCTGTTCCTCTTCCTTCTGACCTAGCTATCACAACACCCTTAGGTCCCGAAACCAAACTTACAACCCTCATATGCCTCGACATGGAAGGATATGACGCCATCCTAGGTGTAGACTGGTTATGCGATCAATATGCGGACATCAATTGTCGCAATAGGAGGATTTCTTTTCATAAACCGGATCTTCCTTGGTTTTCTTTCCTTGGCATCAAATATAGGAAGCATCCTGCTCTCATTTCTTCTCTTCACACCTGCAAACTTATCTCACAAGGGTGTGAACCTTTCTTTGCTTCCATGATCATTACCGAGTCCAAGGAAATCATCCTTGAAGAAATCCCTATTGTAAGAGAGTTCCTCGATGTCTTTCCATCTGAATTGCCCTATTTATAGCTCGAACGGGAAGTAAATTTCTCTATTGAACTCGTTCCTGAAGTAGCACCTATTTCAATAGCTCTTTACAGGATGTCCCCCACAGAACTCAAAGAATTGAAGAAACAACTTCAAGAGTTATTAGTGAAGGGCTTCGTTCGACCAAGCACGTCCCCTTGGGGTGCGCCTGTCTTATTCCTCAAGAAGAAGGACGGATCTCTTAGGCTATGCATCGACTACCGACAACTAAATCAACTCACCATCAAGAATAAATATCCGTTGTCGCGTATCGATGAGCTATTTGATCAAATCGGAGTAGAATATTTCTCTAAGATCGACCTCAGGTCTGCTTACCATCAGCTCAGAATTAAAGATGAATATATTTACAAGACCGCATTCAATAGCAGATATGGACACTATGAGTTCGTGGTGATGCCGTTTGGGTTAACCAATGCCCCTACAGCATTTATGCAGCTCATGAATAATGTTTTCAAGCCCTATCTTGACCGATTTGTGGTCGTTTTCATTGATGACATTCTCATCTATTTCAAGACCAAGGAGGAACATGATGAACACTTAAGGATAGCTTTGTTGTATCTCCTCTGGATTTAATGATGTATTTTGATGCTAGCAACAGTTTGTGTTTTGATGATTGTTACAGTCATTTAATATCTTGTATTCTTTCTTAAGTCAGAATTGAGTCTCTAGTCATTTACAGGTCGATGCATGTACATTCTGGTGCATAGGAAGGTCGATGCACATTCATACAGTGAGATAGGCAGGTCGGTGAACATGTTAACACATGTCTATAAGGCCAGTGCATATGCATATTTGTTGAGTTATAAGGTCGATGCATCCTCCACTTCATTAACTACCAGGTCGATGCATATATGGCATTGGGTCTAGAAGGTCGATGCATGTATGGGTTACAGACCAAGAAGGTCGATGCACATATATCGCTGAGACTAGAAGGTCGATGCACATAGGCATTTTCGTTCAGAAGGTCGGTGCACCTTATACACTGTATGCATAATAAGGTCGATGCACCTTATACACTGTATGCACAATCAGGTCGATGCACATAGGCATTTTCGTCCAGAAGGTCGATGCACCTATACACTATATACACAATCAGATCGATGCACCTCATACACCTTGTGCTATAAGGTCGGTGCACCTTGTAAACAAGTTGATGCTAGCAACCTAGTGGCTGGACAAAGGTCGATGCTAGTGACCTAGCGACTGCAGCTTAAGGTCGATGTATGTGTTGGAAAGGTCGATGCTAGTCTGTTAGCCTCTGCAGCATTAAGTCAGTGTAGTAGATGTCATCACTATCAAGGTCGATGCACCTTCTGCATTTACTATAAAGATAGGTCGATGCATCTTCATTAAGGTCTACCTGTGTTACATTAGAGGTCGATGCTTCTATTCACACTTGCTGCATGGGTTGGTCAAATAGGCTGATGCATCTCATTTATGCATCGATGCTTCTGCAGAAATGAGGGTATTCATTTGACATGACTAAATCTGTTGAAATGTTTAGGATTGAAATTGTGCTTATAATTATCATTTGCTTAATAACTAATACATCTTTATCTCTTATCTTGACAACCCAGATCTATGTTTATAGCACCTCGGTTACATAAAGGTTGACCGCATCAATTTCACGTGGAACTTAAGTGAAGTTGATCGATGGCACGTGATCCAAGGCGAGAAGTAGTTCTAAAAGCCTACCACGTGGATCGCCTTATTTTTTGCCTCTGACACGTGGACTCTCGAAATGCACGGGAACATGTTCTCTACGTTCCCAAATAAAAAGCCCGTGGAACCACTGGACTCGTGCTCTATAAAAGGAAGCTGAGCGCTTGAATTCAAAAAAAAAAAGAACATACAGAGCAGACATAGAAGAAAAGAGATTAAAGCAGACAGAGAAGAAAAGAGATTAGAGCATATTAGAAGAAGAGGAGAGAAGAGCTAGAGAGGGAGAAGAGTCTGAAGAGTGAAAGAGATCATTGCTGAGAGGAAGAAGAAAAATAGAGTGTCGTGAGAAGATCTGAGAGAGAAGTGAGATTGAGAGGTTGTGTTCTATCCAGACTCCTGGATCAGATCCAGAGTCAAATCGCTCCAGTGGAGCTACACTTTTCTCAATTCTGTCGTCATTTTCTTTGTTTCTTAGTCTTTCATTTTAACTCCTTGTAAGCTATGTATCAGTAGAGCTAGCTGTGGTGCTCAGCAGGCGAGGTGTGATCGTCGGACAGCAAGCTGTGATGCTCAGCTGTTAGCAAGCTGTGAGGCTCAGTAGATCAAGCTGTTAGTCAGCGGGTTGTAGAGATTTTATCCCCAAAGCTGTGGATCAGCAGATTCAAGCTGTGTGGCAGCGAAATCCTTACTTAGTTGAGTAAGGGGTGGATGTAGATCTCAAGCTCGAGATCGAACCACCAAAAAAACTGAATTCTCTTCTGTGTGATTGCATATATCTTCTGCTCTGTGATTAGATGAATGCATAAGATAGCTTATTGCTAGCACACTCTTAATCTGGTTAATACATTCATCTGTTATATGTGCCTAAGTCCTTCATCCAGTAGGTATATAAAAAGTCATGGTTGGAAAGATAGGGTAAACCTATCTGGAACGCCACCCCTTGCGTGAGGAGATCTCGGATCAAACCTCTGCCAAGTACCAACCTGGATGTCTGACTGATTCCTGAATTTGGATTGTAATAGCTCTTTCTACACTGTTATTACTAAGAATTGTTTTGAAATTCTTTCATCTATTGCTTGCATTATAACCAATCATTCAGTGGTATATAAAAAGGCTTAGTCAGAAGGATAGGTTATGCCTATCTGGAAAACTGACCCTTACGTGAGGAGATTCTTGAATCAACCCTCTGCCAGGTACCATATTGAACAGTTTGATTTCTCTATTTGGAGTTCTTAGTTTTTGACTACCATTTCATATCATATCTCCTGAGAATTATTTCATACTGTGTTGGCAGTTCTATCCTTTGCAGTTCTTCTATTTCCTCATTTATTTTATCTGCTAGAGATCTTAAAAATTTGGGGTAGATCTATTCACCCCCCCTCTAGATCTGTAGTTCATCCCTTTTCACTCACATCACTTGATATCAGAGCCTAACTCTCCCTTAGGGCTTTACATCCCAGAGAGCTTTAGAAAATGGATGCTAGAGGTCTAACCACTGAGGGTCATTCCACTAGTAAGCCGCCATTCTTTGACAGATCAAATTATGCTTACTGGAAGAACCGTATGCAAGTCATCCTTTGGGCGAAGGATTATGAAATCTGGAAAGTTGTCAGTAAAGGTCCGTTTGAATTACCTGAGGATGAGGAGGTCTGGACCACAGAGCAAATCCGTAGATCCACCTTAAACTGGAGCGCTGTAAATGCCATGTAGTGTGCTCTTCATCCTACCGAATTCTCTAGAGTTTCATCCTGTTCCACAGCTAAGGAGATGTGGGACAAGCTGGAGGTGATCTATGAAGGGACACCTCAGGTTAGTGAGACTAAGGCAAATATGTTAGTCTCGGAATATGAAGCTTTCAAGATGAAACCTGATGAGTCCATTTCTGAGATGTACGCTCGTCTGATGGTACTCACTAATAGCTTGAGACGTCTAGGCAAAATTTACAGTGAGTACGAACTAGTTAGAAAAATTCTTAGGTCCCTGACACCTATTTGGCACACCAAGGCCACTGTTATAGAGGAGTCCAGGAACCTAGCAACCACATTTGTAGATGAACTCATCGGTTCTCTCATGACATATGAGTTGAACCTCAAGAGGGTAGATGAGTCTGAGAAGAAGAAAAAACCCCTAGCTCTTAAAGTAACTTCTAGTAGGAAAGGGTCATCAAGTGAGCATAGTTCTGGTAGTTCAGATGAAGACCAAGTTGGATTTGCCATGTTCACTAGGAAATTGAAGAAGTTTATGAGGAATGAAGGTACAGGGTTTAGAAGAAAGTACTTCTGTGGGAAAAGGTAGTCAAAGTACAAATCTGATACTGCCAAGAAATCTGATAGTGTTGTTTGTTATAATTGCAGGAAAGCGGGGTATCTGAAGGCAGATTGTCCTGAGTTGCAGAAATAAAAATAATCCAGGTGGAAAAATAAGAAACAAAAAGCCAAGGTGAGCACTTGGAGCGACGAAGAGGAAGGAAGTCAGAGCAGCTCCTCTGACACCGAAAATGAAGACCGGCTATGTTTGATGGCCAAGAGTGATGAACAAAAGGAAAACGATGATGAGGTAACTTCTCCTTTTGAGAATTTTACTCATAGTGATTGGGAAGAAGTCTATGCTGAGATTCTAGATAAATATGATGACATGCGTAGAGAAAACAAGCATCTGAAAAGAAAAATAAATTCTTTAGTTAATGATACATCCTTGAATGACAAGCTTGCATGCCTAGAAATAGAAAACCATAGTTTGAAAAATTCTTTTGCTGAAACTGAAAATGCTAAAACTATTTTGAATGATTTGAGAATAGAAAATTGAAAATTGAAAAATACCATTGATGAACTGAAAATAAGAATGCAAAATTTTGAGGAAGAAACTAGAATTGCAAACGAGAAATATGATGCTGTCAATTTTGTAAATAAAGAATTAAAAAAATCAATTGAAATTTTAGAAAAAGAGAATAAGGACAAAAAACATTCCCTTGAGGGCATGACACGGGGAACTAAAAATCTGAATGCTATCTTGGGAACAAAAACAAATATTAGAAGGGAAGGATTGGATTTTAACCCAACAAACAAGAAAAGGCTTGATGTGAAGATCATTTTTTTGTGGCTGAAAAAGGAACATCAAGACCTTTAATAAAAATAAAATTTAAAGAAAATAAAAATAAAAAGCCTGTTAAAATTATTGAGAAAACCAAGCCCAGTGCCAAGGACAAGGGCAAAGGGAAGGTAGATGTGTCTAGAGAGTCATGCACACACACTACTACACCACGGGCTAAGGGATAGGCTAGGGGTCAAACAGTTAAAGCTAAAGTCCAAGGTAACCCCAAAGCCAAAGTAACTTAGTCTCAACAGAAAGGTCGAGGCAACCACCCACCTGCACTGACCTACTCTTCATTTCATCATTCCTATTGCTACAACTCTAGTAGGAAAGGTCGAAGCAGCCTCTATATGAGGTCGATGCAGAATAACATTCAGAACCCACAGTCTAGTCAGATGCATCGACCTTACCCCTGGAATCCCTTTGTGCAACCTATGATGCGGGATGGACAGCGAACCTGGGACTCTAGCTCGCGGACGTCCCTATGCGAGGGAAACGCGGGATCTACGTGGTTGAGAAACCGGCAATGAGTCGGGTAGTCAACTCTCTTTCGTGCCCGGATCGGGTCATGGGATGGGTTTCGCTCTCTCTCGCAGTGGTGATAAAAATATCGGGCTAGATTAACCTATCACTCATGCAACGACAATAGAATACATACGAAATAGGCAAAATGCGAAGAGAGGAGCAGACACGATACCTCCACGCTATCGGACGTGGGGAACACGACCCCGGTGGAACTTCGTACTCCTGGAATAGTAAATAATTAAATTACAGCAATGAATATTACGGCCCACTCCACGCAGGAAGGTAAAGGGCTACACGTGGACCCTGGGAGTAACAGGTTCGGGTTGACGGGCAGCGATTTGGGCAGCTCCGGTGGTGACAGGCGCCGACAATTGTGGGGCCCACGTCCTGGTCGAAGGGCCGATCGGGCCGGGAGTGGTACCGCTGTGGTGGGGACTCCTATAGGGATGATCCAGAGGAGGGGACGTGCTGGTTCGCCTTGTGGAAGACGAGACGGCCCGATTGGGAACGATGTTGCTTGCTGCCCACGAACCTGTTCTATTGTCACAACACTACGCGACCCAGCGAGAACAACTGCTGCGATCAGACCTGAGCTCAGAACAACGTGAAACTAGTGCCGTTGGAAATCTCTCTCAGATATCTACAACATGGGTTATCACTGGAATTTTAATCTATCTGTATGCTCCGTGGCTGAATTTACAACAGACTGGCTCACAGAACCAGATCAGAGAGGGCAGAAAGTGGATCTTCCTGAGAACTCGGTTTGTCCGGAGATCAAACGGTGGAGTTTGGATCTGAAATTTTTATGGATGGTAGATGGAAAGGTAAGGAACACGGGGGTAATTTTTGTGTAATTTGTGGAGGTAGTTTGATATGGGAAATGGATTTTCTAACAGGGGTGGGTCGGATCTAGATTGCACAAGACAGAATAGATTTAAGAAAATGCAATGGTTTTCCGGATGGGAAATAAAATTCCTAAAATCACAAAAACAATTGGGGACGAAGGATTTGGTGGACAGAACTCCCAGTTCAAATTTCAGCTCAATTTGAAATCGAAAAGGGGGTGAAAGGGGCGAAGAGGTAGCTTGCTGGAACACAGATCGCACAGAGACAAAATCTGTAGATCGGGGGAAATAAACGGTAAAGGAAGGCAAACAAATGAGGAAAAATGTGAATTTTTTTGTGGAGGCTGAGGGGGAACGTGGGGAACTCACCCTAAAAATCTTAGATCGATTTGATCTGGGGATTGGGAGGAAGAATTTCGACACCAGGCTACTGTCCAGGGGTGGACAGAACTCCGGCGGGTTGGCGGTGGCGGTGCGACGACGGCTCGAACGGTGGCGGCGGCGGAGCTTCACACTCAGAGATGATATACCACTTGGAATCCACCAAGTTTTCTAGGGAATCCATCCTAAGAACATAGCAATCCAGCTGCAAGGGGAGAGGAGAGAGAGGGGGCGCCCAAGGCTTGCTCTTGGCAAAAATGCAATAAGCTTTTCATTAATTCTTCATTAACTTCTCTCATGACACTATACACATCATTATATATAGAATGGCAAGGGGAGGGGGGCTGGGAATTATGTGGGAGAGAGGGGAGGGAGAGGGGGTGCACCCCCTTCACCAAGGGGAGAGGGGGGGACCAAGGGGGGACAAGGAGCCACCTAATTTTTGAAAACTAAGGGAGGGGAGTCAACATTTGGTAGGTGGTTGCCTACCCTTGGACCAAGGAAGGGGGGCGCCCCCTTCCACTAGCCACCAAGGCATTTTTCCATTAACCCCTTTCATACCTAGCACACCTAGCCCTTGGACTTGTTCACATTGAACCCCTTTTGGCCCAATTAAGGCCCAAAACCCATTAACTCTAGTCCATTAGCTATCCTAGTCCATTTGCCATATAATAACATAATTGACCAACATGGACTACAATAGGGCCCAACATGGCCTAAAAATGTGAAATAAAGATGATGGCTCGGCCGATGTGTCCACGTCCTCCGCGAGCTAATCGGGCCCCGGCGTGTCCTCGTCCACCGACGCGTATTGCGACGTGTGTCCGCACCAATTCTCCCCGGGTGGGTAGGAACTCGACCCCGTCGAGTAAGGGGTGCGGCTGCTCGTGTGGCTCCGGCGGATCTGTCACCGACCAAGTAGTGCGGAGTACGCTCCACTCCAAGTAATCGTCACCTATTCATCCCGTATATATTCAATATGCACATGCTGCTGCGGGAAAGAGGCTGGTGGTGGACACTCTGGGGTGGGGTCACTCTCAAAGGAAGGAGACGGCTCAATGATTCACTGGGAATCACCGTTGGGTCCCTTTATGTGACCAGATCCAAGACATAGAAAGGTAGAGCTGATCCCTTATTTGTTAGGCAAGTCTACAACGTACGCATGAGATCCAACTTGCCTTACACTCGAAAGGGACTGACATCGTGAGCGAACATTAGACTGACTCGACTCGACGCAAGCAGACTCACTATGCACTCGACAAATGTACGTATGGACTCCTGACAAACTGAACAAACAACGAAACACAGAATCACACGTGACCCTAGACTCATACATAATGCAGTGGTGACCCAGGACACCCACAAGTGTAACTAGTACACTAGCTACTGGGCATCTTGGGGGTCCAAGGGATCCCCCTGGACATCGCCCTCCTCATGAAAGAACTCATCAGCCAAATCTTGCTCGGCCTCATAGCTGACAGATACAAGCCCAGCGTCTGAGGCTTCTCCGACTCTCGGGTCCCCAATGACTAGTGAGGTACGGGTGGGACATTGACTAGCGATGTGGCCAAACCCATGGCAGCAATAACACTACTGTCGTGACCCACTAGTCTCCCCAATAAGTGGTCCCTTACCCTTATCTTCCCGACGGACTGGGGGTGTAGGCAACATAGGGGGAGGTATGGGTGCCGGAGGACGGGCAATGGGCGCCGAGGGGCGGGCAATGGTTGTCGGTGGTTGGGGTGGAGGTAGATCCCTTGGCGAGGGAGGACGAGGCCTTGGAGTGAATTTCTTCTGACGGGTGGGCTTCGGAGGTTGAGCCATGGGGGCCCTCGGATATGGGCCTAAGGAGCTACAGGGCTCGGCACTATGAAGAGGGACGGGGCCCAACCGTTGGGTAGACTCGAACTCTCCCTCAAACTGCTCCAACTCGAGAGCAACCTGATACGCATCTTCCAGCTTGGTCACATTGCGACGAAAAAGCTCATACTGATAGTGGGGCCGTAGACCACGACGGAAGCGGGAAATGGGCATGGTGCTCTCCTCCGAGACGCCACATCGCAAAAAATACTCATCAAATTCAGCGATGTACTTGGAGATGGACCGATCTCCCTGACTGAGACTCTGCCACCTATCGATGAGTCGCTAACGGTATGTGGCAGGAAGGTACTTTTGCCGAAGCTCGACCTTCATCTCACCCCATGTCTTAACCTGGGGCTCCTGCCGATGAAACAACAGGCTCTCTACATTCTTCCAATAGGTCTGAGCCTATCCTATCAGCTTCATGGTAGCGAATCGGACTCTCCGATGGTCCGTCATATCAAACCAATCGAAATACCGATCCATGCCGGACTACCAATCTAGATAGACCTTCAGGTCTAAGGACCCGTCAAAAGTGGGAGGGTCCGCACGAACAGTCCTGAGGGTCCGCTCATCCTCCTCTAAATCACGGTTCCATCGTTGAACATGACGGTCATGACCATATCCCCCATTTTCATTCTCGGACTCATAATCAACCACCTCGGGGACTCGACGCCTCCTATCATCTACCCCTTGAGCCCTAGGAGCAGCAGGTTGCTGAACCGACTCCGGTTGACCATGTGTCGGTGCGGGGTGCGCCTCAACTGGGGGCCTCTCTAGGACGGCTACTCTCCCTACCAGACCATGAACAGACTAGTCCGACTCTTCGGCCCTATCCTCTAAGGCCTTCATCTTCTCTTCCAAACGTGTGCCTAGGCCATCAACCCGCGTACTCAACCCTTCCATCTTATCCACTCGAGCACTCAAATCATCCATTTTTACCATAATAGCTCGAAACATGTCGGCCACCGATGACGCATCGGGACTAGGGACTCGGGGATCGGCCATAGGTGGTGGTGGTGGTGAGTATTGGGTACCCCTACGAGTGGGCATGCAATGGACACGGGGTTGGAATGCACCGACCAAGGCGAAATGAGGAACGACCTAGACTCCAATATTCGGTATGTGGCGGAGGTTTGATCTGAAGATCGCACTCACGCAAGTGTGCTACCGTCCCAATAGGCGTAACATATCGCTTCGAAGGCACCTTTTGATATACCGAATGAAGGAATGCAAATGCAACTTTGGACCGACTTGGACTCTCTCTAGACTTAAATGACTTTTTTAATCAAAGACTACCCTAGACTCAACCTTCCGCTCTGATACCAATTTGATGCGGGACGGACAGCTAACCTGGGACTCTAGCTCGCGGACGTCCCTATGCGAGGGAAACACGGGATCTACGCGGTTGAGAAACTGGCAATGAGTCGGGTAGTCAACTCTCTTTCATGCCTGGATCGGGTCACGGGACGGGTTTCGCTCTCTCTCGCAGCGGTGATAAAAATATCGGGCTAGATTAACCTATCACTCATGCAGCGGTAATAGAATACATACAAAATAAGCAAAATGTGAAGAGAGGAACGGACACGATACCTCCACGCTACCGGGCGTGGGGAAGACGACCCCGGTCGAACTTCGTACTCCCGGAACAGTAAATAATTAAATTACAACAATGAATATTATGGCCCACTCCACGCAGGGAGGTAAAGGGCTACATGTGGACCCGGGAGTAATGGGTTCGGGTTGACGGGCAGTGATTTGGGCAGCTCTGGTGGTGACGGGCGTCGACAATTATGGGGCCCACGTCCTGGTCGGAGGGCCGATCGGGTCGAGAGTGGTACCGCTACGGTGGGGACTTCTGGAGGGACGATCTCGAGGAGGGGGATGTGATGGTTCGCTTTGTGGAAGGCGAGACGGCCCGACTGGGAACGATGTTGCTTGCTGTCCACGAACCTGTTCTACTGTCACAACACTGCGCGACCCAACGAGAACAGCTGTTGCGATCAGACTTGAGCTCAGAACGACGTGAGACTAGCACCATTGGAAAGCTCTCTCAGAGATCTACAACATGGGGTTGTCACAGGAATTTTAATCTCTCTGTATGCTCTGTGGCTGAATTTACAATAGACTGGCTCACAGAACCAGATCAGACAGGGCAAAAAGTGGATCTGCCTGAGAACTCGGTTTGACCGGAGATCAAATTTTGGAGTTTGGATCTAAAATTTTTATGGATGGTAGATGACAAGGTAAGGAACATGGGGGTAATTTTTGTGTAATTTTTGGAGGTCGTTTGATATTGAAAATGGGTTTTCTAACAAGGGTGAGTCAGATCTGGATTGCACAGGACAAAATAGATTTAGGAAAATACAGTGATTTTTTGGATGGGAAATAAAATTCCTAAAATCATAAAAACAATTGGGGATGAACGATTTGGTGGACAAAACTCTCAGTTCAAATTTTAGCTCAATCTGAAATCAAAAAGGGGGTGAAAGGGGCGAAGAGGTAGCTTGTTGGAACACAGATCTGCACGGAGACAAAATCTATAGATCGGGAGAAATAAATGGTAAAGGAAGGTAAACAAAGGAGAAAAAATGTGAATTTTTTGTGGAGGCTGGGGGGAACGTGGAGAACTTACCCTCCAAATCTCAGATCGATCTGATCTGGGGATTGGGAGGAAGAATTCTGACACCATGCTACTGTCCAGGGGTGGACAGAACTCCATCGGGTTGGCGGTGGCGGTGCGACGGGGGCTCGAACGGCAATGGCGGCAGAGCTTCACACTCAGAGATGATATACCACTTGTAATCCACCAAGTTTTCTAGGGAATCCACTCTAAGAACATAGCAATCCAGCTGCAAGGGGAGAGGAGAGAGAGGGGGCGCCCAAGGCTTGCTCTTGGCAAAAATGTAATAAGCTTTTCATTAATTCTTCATTAACTTCTCTCATGACACTATACACATCATTATATAGAGAATGGCAAGGGGAGGGGGCTGGGAATTACGTGGAGAGAGGGGAGGGAGAGGGGGTGCGCCCCCTTCACCAAGGGGAGAGGGGGGGACCAAGGGGGGACAAGGAGCCACCTAATTTTTGAAAACTAAGGGAGGGGAGTCAACATTTGGTAGGTGGCTGCCTACCCTTGGACCAAGGAAGGGGGGCGCCCCCTTCCACTAGCCACCAAGGCATCTTCCCATTAACCCCTTTCATACCTAGCACACCTAGCCCTTGGACTTGTTCACATTGAACCCCTTTTGGCCCAATTAAGGCCCAAAACCCATTAACTCTAGCCCATTAGCTATCCTAGCCCATTTGCCATGTAATAACACAATTATCCAACATGGACTACAATAGGGCCCAACATGGCCTAAAAGTGTGAAATAAAGATGATGGCTCGGCCGATGTGTCCACGTCCTCCGCGAGCTAACCGGGCCCCGGCGTGTCCTCATCCACCGGGGCGTATTGCGGCGTGTGTCCGCACCCACCTAGGTTCAGAAACTTAAAAATCCAGAACTCATATGGCTTTGCCCACTCTATGTCTGATCAGCCTAGGGTCTACAATTCACACACATTTCCCAATGCCCACTGGACCAATCACTGGCACAGAAACCTTCACAATGGCTCTAAGAATAAAAATGCCACAACACAAAAACTATCATTAAAAATTCAAAGTGGCAAGACAAAGCAAACTGAGCAAAAAGTTAAGGAATCCATAAAATAAATGTGGATACCAAAACACTTATTATCTTCTCTGCATGAGATGAATGCTTTTATGGGGCCCAAACAGTTTTGGGTTCCAAAATTCTCCACTAGATTTTGCTTGCAGGTATGCCTGGCAGCCAATCACAACAGATGGTATCTTGATAGTGGCTGCTCCAGGCACATAACCGGGGATAAAGATATGTTCTACATGCTGGTTGAAAAGGATGCTGGTCATGTTACCTTCGGAGGTAATACTAAGGGCAAAATAATTGGAACATGTAAGATAGGTAAGTGCTTTTCCTGTTGTATTAAGGATGTTTTACTAGTTGAAGGGCTTGCCTATAATTTGCTTAGTATTAGTCAGTTGTGCGATAAAGGCCATAAGGTTATTTTTGACTCTCTTACATGTACCATCTTTGAACCCAATTCTGAATCTATGAAGTTCACTGGTAAAAAAGTCAATAACATCTATATGGTAGATTTAGATGATGTAGCACACACTAATTTGTGTCTTACAGTTAATAAGGATGATTTAGCCTGTCTTTGGCATCGTAGGTTAGAACATGCCAGCTATAATGTGTTGTATAAATTAAATAAACACAGCATGGTAAGAGGTCTCCCTAAAATTTCCTTCAAAAAGAACAGTAAAATATGTGAGGCTTGTACCCAATGTAAACAAACTAGAAAGTCATTTAAGTCCAGAACTGAAAATATGTCTTCTAAATCATTTGAGCTAATACACATGGATTTGTTTGGACCAACTAGATCAGCTAGCTTATCTGGTAGAAGATATGGTTATGTTTTAGTAGATGACTTTTCTAGATTTACCTGGGTATTTTTCTTAACTCACAAAAATGATGCATTTGCGGAATTTTAGGAATTCTATCATAAAATAAAATAGACTAGTGAGCAGTCTATCTTGAATATTTTGTCTGACCATGGTGGTGAGTTTGAAAACTCATAGTTTGATGAATTTTGTAAGGAAAATGGGATCAACCATAGATTCTCTTCACCAAGGACTCCAGAGCAAAATGGAGTGGTTGAAAGGAGAAACAGAACCCTGGTGGAGATGGCTCGGACAATGCTAGTTGAAGGGAATCTACCTAGAAGGTTCTAGGCTGAGGCTGTGAGCACTTCCTGTTATATTATTAACAGAGCCCTGGTAAGACCTTCTACTCAAAAGACTCCTATGAGATACTCAAAGGTAAGAAACCTTCACTAGCATATTTCAAGATATTTGGTTGTAAATGTTTTATTCATGTTAAAACTAAAAGAGAACTTGATAAATTTGAACCAAAAAGTGAACCTAGAATTTTTCTAGGTTACTCTAAAAAGTCCAGAGCCTATAGAATCTATAACATTAACTCTCAAACTGTTGAGGAATCACCACACATTATCTTTGATGAACATTCTAATAAATATGAAACTAGCTTATGCAGGGACAAAGCTGATGAGGAAATTCTTGAGAATAAAGAAGAGCAGAATGCAGAACCTGCAGATGAAGGTGAGACTGATGGGTCTAGAGCTCAGGGAGAGGTAAATGCAGATACAGGTAATCAGCTCACCAATATCAAAATTCTTAGAGATCATCCATTAGAAAATGTGATTGGTAACTTGAATGAACCCCCTAGGACTAGATCACGCTTCAGGATAGAAAATGAACTAAATTCTTTTGCTCTAGTCTCACAGATAGAACCCAAAAACATTGATAGTGCCTTAAAGGATGAGTATTGGATAAATGCCATACATGATGAATTGAATCAATTTGAAAGGAATAAGGTATGGCACCTAGTCCCTAAACCCTCACATGGCTCAGTTATAGGCACTAGATGGGTCTTTAGAAATAAAACTGATGAGCAAGGAAAGATAGTCAGAAATAAAGCTAGGCTTGTAGCATAGGGATACAATCAGGAATTTAGGGTAGACTTTGAAGAATCATTTGCTCCTCTTACTAGACTAGAAGCAATTAGAATTCTTCTAGCCTTTGCATGTAGCCTAGGAATAAAACTCCAGCAGATGGATGTAAAATCTACTTTCTTGAATGGTTTAATAAAAGATGATGTTTTTGTTAAACAACCTCCTGGATTTGAATGTATTGATTTTCTTGATTATGTGTATAAATTAGATAAGGCATTATATGGACTGAAGCAGGCTCCTAGGGCCTAGTATGATAGGCTGAGCTCCTTCCTCACAGGTAAGGGATTTTCAAGAGGTGAGGTTGACCAGACCCTATTCACCAAGGTAGACAACAAAGATATTATTGTTGTTCAAATCTATGTAGATGATATAGTGTTTTGGTCAACTAAACCTGTCATGTGTGAGGAATTCTCTAGATTAATGATAAATGAATTTGAAATGAGCTTAATAGGAGAATTGAAGTTTTTCCTTGGATTGCAGGTTAATCAAACTTCAGAGGGAAGCTTCATCACACAGTCCAAATACATCAGGGACCTGCTGAAGAAATACAAGTTGGAGAACCTCAAAGCTATCATTGCACCTATGGGCACATCAACTAGTCTTGATGCTGACCCAAAAGGTAAACTGGTTGACACCAAATTATACAGAGGTATGATCGGATCCCTTTTGTATCTTACTACATCTCGCCAAGATATCCAGTTCTCAGTATGTTTGTGTGCTAGATTTCAGGCTAGTCCTAAGGAATCACATATGAGTGCGGTAAAAAGGATTTTTAGGTATCTATCAGGCACCCTTGATTTAGGTCTATGGTATCCTGCTAGGTGTGAGTTCGAACTTGTAGCTTACACTGATGCAGACTGTGCAGGGTGTAGGATAGATAAAAAGAGCACTAGTGGGTATTGTCAATATCTAGGTGGGTGTCTAGTGTCTTGGGCATCTAAGAAGTAACACACTATTGCTCTTTCCACTGCTGAAATAGAATATGTTGCAGCAGGAAACTGTGCAGCCCAAGTCCTCTAGATTAAACACCAACTCATTGATTATCACATAAAATTAGGATGTATTCCCATTTTGTGTGATAACACCAGTGCTATTTCCTTAACTAAAAATCATGTTCATCATTCTAGGATTAAGTATATTAAAATAAAATACCATTTCTTAAGAGATGAAGTAAGTAAGAATGAAATTGAGCTTAACTTTGTTGAATCTGAAAAATAAATTGCTGACATTTTTACTAAACCTCTTGGGAATGAAATGTTTAAATTTTTGAGAAGGGAACTAGGTTTATGTAAATTTTTGCATGATGAGTGATTGTTTAAGTTCATTATTGCCTACTTAGAATAAATGCCTTCCTTATCCTATTTCAGAGTCATTGCATAAATGCTTAGAATAAAAGCTGTTCAATAGTGTCATTGCATAACTTGCATTCTGTCCATCTTGATCTCAGAGGTATATTAAATGGTGTGATGGGAAAAAGGGCAGATATCTTCTATCTGGAAACCCACACTACATGTAGAGGCTTGTTGTCACGCCCCGAGCGCAGAAGGAACTCGGAGACGCGTGACGAGTTTATATCGATCATGTCAATCAGAGCGTTAGTGTATTCAACACAAAGACAGATGTGGATGGGCATAAATCCCACACAAAATCACAAGAGAATAAATGATGAGAAAAAGAAACAAGAAGAAAAATAATGATTAATGCATAAATAAGGGGAAGAAAAAGCTTGCACGTGGTGCAAAAATGGAGATGTGATCGCCAGAGGGGTTACCTCAATAATAGTAAAAAATAGATCGCGAATACCTGGTGAAGATTGGAACGCGGGATGATGTGAAGTTCCTTCTCCTTCTTCAATCGGCCGGCCGATGAGAAGGGTTCTCCTTTTGATTACCTTGCAAAAAAGGACAATGAAACAAAGCAAAACGAAAAGGGATCAGCCAATGCAAGTAGTATCAATCCCAAATAAAGAATATGATGTTGAAAAATGAAATCAACATGCGCACATCTTTTTTGTTTTTTGTTTAAACCCCTAGAGAAGAGCTAGGGAAGGAGATATGATACGATAATGATGATGATATGACTTAATGCAATAAGAAAGACTGACGGTGGGACGAAGGATGATATGCTCACAAATAAAATAAATGAAATAAAAGAACCCTACTGTCCCTGATGACAGTAAAGGGAAACCGTGTGAAGAATATGTTGATGGGAAGAAGAGGGAGCAGTGGAAACGAGTGAACTCCTATGAAAAGGATGCTGAGGAACGACCGCGCAGGAAGAAGAAAGAAAACTCTGCTCGTACCGAACCTGCAATCTTTTTTCCTCTATATATGTGGGTGTTCAACCTTATGACGATCGATCCAGGCTTCCTTATATAAGATTCCAATCGGATGTGATCAAACAAGGGAAGATAAGAACGGGCAAGGAGTATCCAGGGAAAGGATTAACATCGAGCAAGAGGTTGAAACAAGGCAGGGAACTGTGAGGGAAAGATGGAAAAAGGCAGGACTCCGAACTAAAACACGACTTAGATACGGGCGTCAATTCAGAATTGATGACCTACATCAAGACGTTACTCAAAACACGACCTCTATCAAGGGCGTCACTTCTTGGATCTAATTTTGGCAATAGAACTTACCTTGTTTAAAAATCATGAGAACACGCCTAGGATAGAGGCGTTAATTTAAAACACGCCCTGAGGAAGGACGTTAACCAATAATTAAATTGATTTTGCATTTACTTTAAAACCATATAATACCAGGAATTGACGCCCTGACGTTTAGTCATCCTTTCTTGAGAAAACGCCCTAGATAAGGTCGCTATTTAAATAACGCCCCTCTTCAGGTCACGAATCACAAAAAATGCAAAATAAACAAACCCACACATAAGAAAATAGAAAAACTTCATATTATGAATATATTGAAGTTCACTTTGGGGCGTCATTATAGTGATATAAGATTTGATCAACATAGCGTCATTTTTGGCGTGTCTACAGCTGCCCTGCCTTGGCGTCTGCTTTGGAAGGGAGTGAGACGAAAATGGAGTGAAAGTGTAACAAAATGGAATGAAGTGGAGCGAACTGATAAGTAGATACCAAGGTGTGATGTGACACGTCTCAGACACTAAACAATGGAAATCTTTCCAAGATTCTGAATGAAACAACTCCGAGTGATTCCAAGGAAGCATCGATTTGCTGGATAAAGGAGATTAAACAAAACAAGTAAAATAATGTAAGGCAAAAGGTGTGCGCGCGGGTACGATAGGGAAAGACCATTGGAGAGCGGTTACCAGCCAACGTGGACGTGCTACAACCAAGGTAAATTTGTAAGAAAATAAAGAGAATTGAGATGGAGATCCAACAAAGGGACACTTTCAAGAAACCAGCCTGAGTGGCTTCAGATAGAACAAAGTACTTGATTTGGAGTGGAATATCTCATGTCAACTCAATCAAGAGCAAGTGACCTTCATTATTGCCATAATATGAAAACTTTCAACAGGAAAACTCAAAGTCCTATATGATGCATGCTGCGCTAAAAGAAAAGAATAAAACAAACTAAAAATAGAAAATAATCAAGGATAATATTGCTAAGTCATCTAGATTTAGTCAAGAATCCAAGTTTCTGAGCCAACACTAAGCCGAAGCTCGTTTGTCCGTACATCAACTCAGAAAGTGGAACCATCATCCCAAACCTTCAACGACTCAACGGCCTATCCGTGTGACCAAGACTCTCCTGGAATCATCATCGTTTTTGATGAAGGGGAACTCAAATTCCAGATTCATCAGAACCACAAGGTCCTTGATATGCTATAATAATGTAGATACCATATAATAACAATGCTTACAACGAACAAATACAAAATGACAAGTGCGATGTGATTTCCATGAGCAACCCAGGCGCCTCTAATCCTGCAAACTTCTGCACTTTTTGAAAATTCATTAGTTTTCGAAATTCAAGATAATCAAACATAATTTTCCATTTAAATCATGATATGATCATAAGTGCTCAATTAAAAAAACAATTCAACGAAATAATAGCACTTAAGTTCATTAACACACATGAATATCTAAATTCATAAGCTCATAAAAACACGCCTACACCGAACGGCGTCAAATCATGAAAAAGCGCCTTAATATGTAGTCGTTAAAACATGAAACACGCCCTTCCGCAAGACGTGAAACCCATCGAGAGGCCAAAGAGTAAACGACCTACTAAAGGGCGTTACACAAAACACGACCTCAGAAAGGTCGTCAATTCAGAAATTGACGCCCTAACAAAAAGCGTTAATCAATCCAACGCTTCCGTTTCCAGATCGAAAGTAAAATCAAATCCTAATAGCCATCAACCTGTTAACTCCGAACAACCTTAAGCCCTCTTCAAATCTTTATAAAAGAAAGGCTGCTTTCCTCAACCTAAAGCAGCCTTTTCTCTGAACCTCCGTAGCTGGCTCTGTTCTCTTTTCTCTGTTTGTTCTTCTCCCGCAGGCACTCGTCCGAGCTCCTTCTGCAAAGCCAAAAAACAATGGAGAGGATGATTAAGAGACCTAGGTCTTCCACCCCTAGGTTGACTGAAATCCAAGGGCACATCTGCAGCCGAGTTGCTCAACATCAGGTTAGTGAATTCCTCTGCTTTTCCCTCTGCTTATATCTTCTTTCTTTTCTTCTTATTGAATCCTTCTGTCAAACTGCTTCTTACATATGCTCATGTCTGGCACTATTGGCACTGTTTATGTTTTCTTTCCACAGGACTACCCAAATGTCCCTGGTGCTAGGAGATTTACAAAAGTGAAGTGGTTGCCCCTTATTCTCTCCAAGTTCTCCTCTGACATGAGAGTATACCTAGCAAGATGGCACCTTTTGGGCCTAGTAACCCATGCCAAGCACTATGACCAAATTCACTTAGATTGGGCTGCCATAGGAGCATTGATTGAACTTTGGCATCCTTCCACTCATACCTTTCTCTTCTCGACATTTGAAGCCACCATCCTATTAGAAGAGCTAGAGTTGATCTTAGGCTTGAAAAGAATGAAACAAGGAAAAGAAGAAAAGATGGCCATCATGCCAAGGCCAATCTCCTCTCATGAATTGCTAACCTCATTGATATCTAGCCCAAACATAGTGAACCAAATCAAGGTCACTAAAGGAATCAATCTCTTGAAGCTTGCCTCATGGGTGTACAAGAGAGCGGATCAAGCAAAGGAAGAGGAGGAGATAGAAAAGATAGCAAAGGCCTTCGTGGTGTGCTTAGCAGGAGCACTCTTGTTTCCATCCACGGAGGACTTTCTAGAGGAGGCCCAATTGAGCGCGGTGGTGAGCTTATGGGACGGAGATAGAGTTGGACCGGCTATCCTAGCCTATCTCTATAGCGGGCTCACTTCGGTGGCCATGGGAAGACCCATATATGGATGCATGCTAGCATTCTCTAGTTGGGTTGATCTACACTTCAAATTCGATCCATGTGGCGAGGCCCAACAACCCTCAAGAATCTTTCAAAAAGCCCACTCTCTTACATGACCAGTTCGTTAGGAATAAGTAATAGGGTGATGAACCGGATTCCTCAAGTAAAGAAGAGAGGGGATTGGAGAGAGCACCTAGAGGTAATGCCAAAGAACCTCTTTACATGTGCCCCGGGTGTACTCAAGATGCAGGAACTCCGTGCATGATTCTCCACCGGCACGGACCTTCGTCTCATCGGCGCTTCGGACTTCGTCTTGTACAACTCTCACAGATGCCTTCCTCAAATCGGACTTCCAAGGCAACACTTAGAAGACATCTCTCATCTCCCTCCAATCAAATCAAGAGACCTAGGCAGCAATGAAGATGGAGAAGAGGCTATCACAATCCAAGCCCTATGGAAGATTAGCAAACCTCATCAACTTGTAGAGAGTTTGGAGGAAGACAAAGATCAGTGTAACAGCTTTGAGAAAGCTAAGACCCAAGGTGGCTCATTAAGCATTGTAATCTCTCTTTTCAAAGTAATAAAAATGATTGTTTTCTGATTGAGCCAATGCCAATGTGATTGTGATCAAATAACTTCCAAAACCCGTGATTCTGTCCCAAATAACGCCTCAAGGAAAGGCGTGAATTCGTAAAAGGGCACCTTCATCATAGGTCGCTTTCAACATTCCTGTGCACACATTTGACGCCTTCAAGAGTAGGCGTTACTTAAATAACGACTTAAAACAAGGCGTTAATCGATTCAAATTCCCAAAATATATTCGTTGAAATTCCAAAAGTAATGCCCTCAGGAAAGTCACGTTTCAATCAGGTAACGCCTCTATCTCAGGCGTGAGTAAAAACCATAATAATTACTTCGATCACATCAATCAACGCCCATTGAATGCGTCTGACGACGGTTATCATTCCCCATGCAAATAAAATTGACTCCTCGAGAAACGTCGTCTAATTTATAAACACGCCCATGTCATAGTCGTGACTTCCACAAAAAATGCCACTTCTCAGGGCGTCTCTTCTTTCGAATGCTAAAAAGGGCTTTCCCCCTTTCTTCTTCTTCCTCCGTTCCATTTTTTTTTATTCTCATTCTCTGCAACCCTAACCGAACCGAAGCCCCCCTTCCCTCTTCTCTTCTTCTATCTCTCTCTCTCTCTCTATCCTTAGCCCTAACCATGGCCAGGGGCAGTTCAGTCAAATGGCAGAGGGTGGTCGCTCCCGAGGTGGTTGATCTGGGCGACGACGCCCTCGGTGAGGAAGGGGCCATCGTGGCGGTTGAAGATGAGGCTCCAATGGAGGAGGCCAGCGACGTGGCCTGGAGGAAACCAAGAAGCCCACGAGGAAGGCGAAGGAGAAGAAGACGGCGAAGGCGAAGGGGGTGAAGAGGAAGAAGGTGGCGAGGAAGAAAGCGGTGAAGAAGGAGAAGGAGAAGGAGAAGGAGATGAACCACCGCCCGCGGCGGTGATCCTCCCCCGTGCCGGCCAACTGCGGCGGCCACGGCAGCCAAGGCCTCGACCACAAAATCAGAAGCACAAGAAGGTAAGCCTCAAACCCTTTTCCAATTTTATTTATTTTAATTTCATTTTTTCCTGATTTTCCATAGCCCTCGGGTATAAACCCTGCAACCCAGAAAGAAGGCGCCCTCAGGGGCATCGCGGTCTCAAAATACACGCCCAACCCAAGGGCGTTAATTATATTATTTTCATGAAAAAATAATTAACCCCATAAGAACACGCCCTAAAGCATGTCGCCCAATTAAATTTACATATTATGCTGTTAATTTTCGCATGCTGTTATTTTTATTCCATTTTATGAAAAACTGGAAACCACGCCCCACACCAGGGCGTCAATTCTAAACAGACGACCAAACCAGCGGTCGCCCAATCATTAATTCTTTGATTAATTTAACGAACCCAAATTGAAAACGCCCTACTCAAGGGCGTGAATTGAAAAACCTTTAGCATTTTTAGAAATTAACCACAAACACACGGCCAACACAGAGGCGTTTCATAGATGAAAAACGACCTAGGGTAGGTCATTATTTAGAAGCTCAAACAGAACCACGCCCCCCTTAAGGGCGCTACTTCAACAAAAAATGACCTGAGGAAGGTCGTTACTTCCAATAACACCAACATTCATCCTGGGGCAATCAAAATGAAATAAGCATGAATAATCACAACAATTAAGCCAAAATTCTTATTTTATGCATGCAGGGGCTGATGAGGACGCGTATTTCATGGGTCATGGTCCGGGCAGCTTACTACGGCCTCCCTGAGTTCCAGAGAGAGAGGGTAGATGCGATGGGGTTCGGGGCCTTCCTCAGCATAGAGCCAGTTAGGCCAGACCTACCACTCATTCAGGTTCTACGGGAGAGATGGGATAGGACCAGCCGGGCATTCCTGATGCCTTGGGGACACATGATTCCTACCCTGGAGGACGTGGCCAGGATTACAGGGTTGAGGGTAGATGGAGAGGCTGTGAGTGGGATTACCTACCCAGACTACACCGAGCATGCCCAGAGGTTGCTAGGGCTGGAGATGGTTTACGAGACCCCTAGCGAGTGCAGGACGATCTTCCGTACCGACCTCACCACAGTGATGGGTTTAGGGAATGCTAGGCACAGGTCAGGAGAGACCCTAGAGTAGTTTTCACAGAGGCTGATAGACGGGGCTAGGGCAGTGTACTGCCAGAACCCGACCGACAGGGAGAGAGCTGACCTAGACTTGAGGAGGTTCTTGCTACTGCTACTGGGGAGGCTGTTGCTCGGGACAAAGGGCGACGTCATCAACTGCCGATTTCTAGGGATACTCGAGGACCTGGAGGCAGTTGGCAGCTGCGCCTGGGGAGCGGCTCTGCTGGCGCACATGATGGCCGACCTGTCCACAGGGACAGGGCGAGAGACGACCGTCAGTGGCTTCTCACCTTTTCTTCAGGTATGCATTTTTCATTTTTTCTTTCTTTTATGTGTATTTTTATGTGCGTGCGAATGCCTAACTAATGCAATGCATGGATGCAGGTTTGGAGTCACCTCTACATGCCGATGGGGTGCGTCGACCCACGGCCTGGGAATGAGGGAGCTTTCCCTCTAGCACGGCGTTGGGTGCCGGTCGTCTTCGGCGCCCCGCTCGGCTACGAGTTGTGGGTTCTACGGAGAGAGCTCCGCGACTTCCCTCCCTCGCTGGTATGTATGAATGCTATGCATCTTTCTTTTGCTTTTTAATTTGATTTTATGATGATGACGATGAAATGATGATATGTATGTTTATGAATGCAGGTGCAGTGGAGACCCTATGAGGGGATGACAGACGAGGGCCAGCCTTGGGTCGTAGCGGGCCGACCTCGCTTTGAGCGTGAGCTTTGGGTTCACTGCTTGAGCGAGATTGAGCCGTTACGGCTTAGGTTGGTGATGAGGACGCTAGGCCTCCACCAGGAGTGGATCGAGGTAGGCGAGCCGCGGGGCGTCCGGAAGAAGACGCGCGGTCGTACAAAGGCGACAGACTGGAGGGTACGATTCGAAGAGCAGTACGCCGACTGGCAGCGTGGCGGGACCAGAGTCACCTCTCGCGCGACTGACAGCTCCGAGTACCTCCGGCGCTACTGGGAGGTATACGCCGGCCGACCCCAGATGAGGGTCTTAGGGGTATGTATGAATGCACTTATTTCTAAATTAAATGCAAATGCTTATGTGACTATCATGCGACTAACATGTGATGGATGCAGGATGCGAGGGACATAGCAGCGATAGATGCCCAGGCCCACCTACACAGCCTGGAGGACCAGCTGGCCGCCACACGGGCAGACCTAGAGACCCTGGTGAGTGTTTAAACTATTTCTATATGCAAATGTATTTTGTTTTTGTTGAATTGTTGATGATTAGCCATTGACGATCTCAATGAATGCAGCGTGCCCAGCAGGGAGCAGTGAGGAGAGACCCAGGGGAGGCCTCCGGCTCGAGAGGGCCCAGTGCAGAGGTGACTGCACTGGCAGAGCGGCTAGCGGGGGCAGTGGCACGAGCCGAGGCAGCGGAGCGCGACCTCGCCTTACGGGTAAATTCCAAAACACCAATCCATTCAAATATTAATTATATAATTATGCACTGATGAAATTCATTTTATAGACTGAGGAGCTTCGAGCCGCTCTTACTTGCATTGATGAGGGCTACCTGCGCGACGTGCACACAGGTGAGTGGTTCAATTATACATTGCTTGAATTGCTAGATTATTGAATTTAATTGTGGAATTGATGACTTGTTTACCTGTTTGCAGGTGACACAGCTTCAGGCAGTACGTACCGAGTTGGCGATCCGTGATCAGTGGATCTCAGAGCTTGAGAGGTCCCTGAGGCGACGAGAGGAGCTTCCTCAGGACGTGGCCGAGCTACGCGTGGCGCTTGAGCTGGAGAGACGGGAGCGTACCCGGGAGCGCGAGGAGCATGCTCGTGAGCGGGAGGAGCACCAGGCGGAGCGTGCCCTGTTCCAGGAGCAGGTGGCGGCACGTGAGCGAGAGCGGGCGGATTCGAGGACCCAGTTGATCCTTTCCCAGGAGCGGCTGTGAGTGTCTGAGGAGCGTCTTCAGCGAGGACGCGAGCGAGCACGGTCTGCGGGGTACTCCTTCACCAGCTCCACCTTTGTGGCGGGCTCTTCCCTCCGAGAGAGGAGCAAGGCAGGGGGACACGTTCGGGTTCCGGCTTCTTCACGGGGGCCCATGCCTTCTCCACCAGTACCAGCTCGGGACGGTGAGGAGGAGGTTGAGAGTAGGAGAGAGGAGGGTGGAGGCGAGAGCTGAGAGACTTACTTGTACTCCTCCACCCTCACACCTGTACATGATAGCCATGAGATATATATATAGATCGAGATTTTTGTTACCTGAGCACTTTGTGTGACTGTGGCCTCGTGTTTGTGTATCTTCTTCTTTCCACATTCTTCGTGTTTGCTTTACTTTGCCCTGTACCTGCAGCTGTGGTTTTTATTTGAACAAAACATGTTAATTCATCTGTTTGACTTGGCCCCTTGCCCAATAAGCAAGGGGTGGCAATATTTTGACCTTAATGATGGGTCAAGGGGCCAAGCCTTTAATCAAGATAAGGCAAAATGAAATAGCTGATAACGGGAGATGCATCATGCAAGGCACATACATGCAAACCATAAATAAAAGATGCCCATGCAAAAGAATGCAAGCATACTTGGAGAATGCATTTTTTTTCACTCATTTATTTTTTTATTTTATTTTTTTTCTGAAAAACGCGCCTTCGAATAGGTCGTTATTCACATAAAAGACGCCCTATAAGACGGCGTGAATTTGAAAAGTGAATTTGATTTTTTGAGAAAGTGACGACCTGCTCAGGGACGTTATTTGGAAAGAGACGACCTAAACAAAGACGTTAATTAAATAAAAAGCGCCTTAGCCAAAGGCGTTAATTGAATTATTTCTGCAAAAAAAGGTTGTCAAGGCTATCAAAACCACAGGTCTTACACGGTCACCATTTAAAATTCATTAACCTTTCTTGAGTAATTAAAAGGGAGTTGACGTGCTCATAGTTGACCTGTATTCGAGATTTCGCACAGTGCAATTTCTTTAGTCCGTCTTTAACCATCCTGCCAGTTCATGATTTTACCACATAGAAAGGATGGAAGAAAATATAAGGGAAGCCCATAGGGGATTCTGAGATGCTCAAGGCAAAGTTACCTCCCCTACCCTATGCCTGTTGGGGTTCGGTCTTTGGCGTAGGGAAATTGTTGCCTTTTTGCCCTTGTTATATTGCATGCATACGCCCAAGGTTTTCCTTGCGGGGACTTTGCCCTCTTGACATGCTTTTCTTTTCATAACTTGACTTTCACTTTGGAATTGATTTGCATTGATGAAAATAAACCTAATTGTACTTGGGCTTTTGTGGCATTTGTTCCCTTTTGGGCCCTGACTTCCACCTACTAGGGCGGCGGATAGGCTTGGTGCATCTGCCTCGAGGTCTCCCTTCCTC
The DNA here is from genome assembly GCA_022559845.1 of Amorphophallus konjac. Lineage (NCBI taxonomy): Eukaryota > Viridiplantae > Streptophyta > Magnoliopsida > Alismatales > Araceae > Amorphophallus > Amorphophallus konjac. The sequence goes on from JAHNEJ010002310.1 coordinate 294,173, forward strand.
CCTTATGGGCCGAAGAAGAAGAGAACGGGTATTGTCTTTCACTTTTAGTCAGGTTTTTGACTTTCCGTCAGATTTTGCACTGCTTGATCTCAAGAATAAAGCGTGTAGTGTGTGCGGGGGTCAACCCCCTTTTAAGTTAGCAAGACTGATGAATGAATTCCGAATTTTGACCTTTCGGACCTTGATCCTTCGTGTGCCATGGCACCAATTCTGTTCTCTTTTTGATTTTGAAGAATTTCGATTTTTGTTTGCTTTTTGGAGTTTCTATTTTTTTAATAATTTTCAGAGATATTTCTTTTTGTTTGGATTTTTGAAGACATATATTTATATATTTTGGATTTTTGAATCAAGGGTAGTATTTCTTAAGATACAAACCATTCCAAGGATGAGTTAACTCTTCCCCTTCAGCATTAATCAGTTTATAAGCATTACCAGGATAAGCGTCTTTTATAACAAACGGTCCTTCCCAATTGGGTTGGAGTTTTGAGCGTGGGCCACCCGGCTTTACAAAAATTCTCTTGATTACCATTTCACCGATTTTAAATTTTCTCTCAATTACTTTCTTTTGATAAAAACGTGAGAGCTGTTTTGATA